>CAJNOQ010009550.1:0-10184 GCA_905250885.1 Didymodactylos carnosus
ATCGTTTATTATCACCTATTCGTGACAATATTCGTCAAATGACAGATAATGGATTAACAGCTGTACAAATTAAAAAGGTAATGAAAGTATTACATCCAGATCTTTTCATTGATTCAAAAATCAAAAGCGCTGTTGAATATAAACAACAACAAAATCGTTGTCGTATAAAATTCATTGAAGAATTATATTCGTGGTGTTCTCAACGCAATACATATCCATCAGTTGATAAAACACATGACGTTTTCGTACCATATTTTGAAGCTGTGGATGTAAATAATACATTTATTTGTTTAACTACACGTCAATTACTTTCAACATGTAAATATTCCTCTGTATTATATATTGGTTGTACATATAAAGTCACAGCTAACGAGTTACCATTATTAGTCTTTGGTACATCAGATTTCAATCGTCGATTTTATCCTATGGGTGTATGTTTAATATCTTCAGATGAATCATCTGAAACATTCAAAACTTTTTTTCGTGGTATTCAAGTTTGGGCATCGACTATCAATAATCAAGCATATACCGTATCACATGTTATGGGGGATGGTGCAGCAGGTATTACGGGTGCCATGTGTGAATTACCATTAGCGCGTCGTTTAATGTGCTGGGCACATGTCATCCGTAAAGTTCGTGGACATGGAACGTTAATTAAAAATAAAGACAAATTTTTATTAGTTGAACAAGATATTATGCAATTACAACTATCATTTAGCGATCAAATATTTGTCACAGCAGCCAATCTCATGATTAATAAATGGAAATTAGATAAAGAATTAGAAAAATTCACGGACTATTTTGAACAACAATGGTTGACAGTATTAAGTTTTTGGTATGAAGGTGCCTGTATTTTAACGCCATCAACAAATAATGGTTTAGAAAGTTTAAATGGTCGAATAAAACAACATTATACAATGCGGCACAAATTACCACTATCTGCATTTTTACAAACGGCTGAACGAATGGTCAAAGATTGGTCTATTCAAAATGAACAAACACCATTTGGAACTCATATTACGTACAAAGATGATCTTGATTTAGAAGCAGTCGAATGGGTGAAAAAAGTTGATAAGACACAAATATTACAATTGACCACATTTAACTTTGTGGTACCATCAAAAGATCAAAAAATAAACACATCAACATGGGTTAATCTATTACATTCAATGGCATGGGATTCATATGATCATTTTAAAGATTGGCTTCATTCAGCACGTTTATTAGATTTTTCTCGTTTTTTACCACCAATATTTTGTACGTGTCGATATGGTCTCAAAGAATTTGCCTGTGTTCATGCAGTTGGTATGATGATGTTATGGGGTACTCGACAAATGCCGCAAGAAATTGGAAAACGTCGAGGAAAAGGTCGTCCGAAAAAAGTAAAATATGCATTATCAAAAGACTGACATCATTATTAGGATTATTACTATCCTCATCGTCATCATATAATATCTCTGTTTCTGCGTTTATGTTTATTTGTTACAAATTCTCATAAACTTATACATTAATTCCTCATGGTATTTGTATTTGTTGAAAGTTTTTGTAAATAGATGAAAAAAGAAATTTCTTATTTATTAGTTTTAAACTACTAAAAATTACCACAAAAATAATCTGTTATTAAGCCTAATTAATCTATGATAACAAGATAGTATTGTGTTAGTTATAAACTTGTGCAAAAAACAACCGAGATCTCTTCCATGTTTTCAATCCAATTAACTGAATTGAGATCTATTACATATTTTTTCCGAGATCCATTCCATGATTTTGAAATAAAAAAATTTATTTTTAAAAATCGAGATCTTTTCCATGTTTTTTTATACAACTAAGTCAATCGAGATCTAATCCGCGATATTTCCGAGATCTTTTCTCGTTTTGTCCGTTTTTTTCGTTAAATTGATAGAACGAAAAAGCATATGCAACATATAAAATTTCCTTCATGTCATCTATAGATGCCTTACGGCATTCAAGAAGTTAATAAGAGCGGTTAGTTAGTTGTTTCAAGTAAAATAAAGTCTGTTTCAACGAAATCAAAAGTTATTAAAATTTAAAGTTCTCGACAGCAGAAAAAATCGACTGTAGAGGGACCACTAGTCCTGTAACGAATGTCTCTTTTTTTATTCTCTACTGATATGTGGATTGGGCGAGGAGTGTGTCTGTTATAGTCACATTGATGCAGTTCAGATATCGGTGAACTCCGTTGAAATTCAATAGATGAAATCTTAAAATTAAAAGAATTCATTTGCCAAAGAGGATTTTCCATAAAAATGGAAGTTTGACGAAGAAAACTGCAAAATACGAGTGCGTTTCTTTGATTTTTCCTAAGGTGTTTACTTACGGTGAAAGAAACAGCTTCCTGTTTCGAATAAGAAATATCTAAATATAGGGCTTTGTAGCGAAGAAAAACTCTAAAAAACAGGACTCATGTCTGTTATTTTACGCAGCGCATGTATCCTCAAATATGCCCTTCAGTTGCAAAAAGATGTCTTAACTTCGTGGTTTACCATAGGTATTAGATGTAAGGCAGTGAACACGTCTAAAATAGCCTATTCGATGCAGTTTTATTCGTAGATTGCAAATATAGCATTATTTTTTATTAAAACGCGGAAAATGAGTGAAAAAACTTGATTTTTATTGACACGAGGGCCCAAATAATGTAGGCATGTCGAACAAAACATTTTCTTTTCAGTAGTTAGGACAAAGACTTTTCCAATTATTTTATGCGCAATAGATAGACTGTATGTGCGGGCAGTTTTTAAGAGTAAAACTGGAATGGCGAATGGCGCTTTATGTCTTACCTAACTGTTTATTAACGAGGTACCATTCCCACGTGTTCGTCGCTTTTTTGGATAAAAGAACATTTTCAGGGTTACTTTTTGATACTGATTCTGATGTTCCTTTTTGCTGATGACTCTTTCTTAGGTGGTTCTGTTAGCCTATTCTATAATGAAGAAAAATAAAAATAAGAAAACGAAAGAGAAATCCACATGTGTAAATCGCGTGTGCGTTCAGTAAGAAATTATGTAAATTATACGTTCGATGTCTTGTGATATGATTAACAGAAATCGAATAGTATGCTTAACTTTCGTCTTATTTAATTCAATTAAAAATCATAGCACGAAAAAACCTTTCGTTTTAATCATTTTAAATAGCTAAATAAAATCTAGTTCAAATAATTAAAATATTCTGTTATGCAGTCCTGCCACTAAATACAATTAACTTTGATTTTTTGAGTTAAAAGATCCCGTTTTCTTAGAAAAATTTCTGAACCAGAGCATCGTGGTTTCATTTTGTATTACACGCTTTAGTCTGCGGAAACTTGATGGAAAAAATTAGGTATCCTTAAACATGTGAGATGTTGAGTTCTCTAAGTGTGTACACAGCTTTTCTGAGGCGCAGGTGTTTTACTGAGAGTTTTTTCTTATGCGATTAAAGATGAAGTATACATATGATCTCAAACCATTGATATGTAAACTCGACCGCTTGTTACAAGAAGATTATACATAATTTATTCCCGCGCCTTACGCATTCGGTTCTGAATGTGTAAGGCTACACCTTACTGTACTGCGAATTTTCTTCGAGAATATGATGTAATCAAATTTCGTAATGCGTAGAGCAGGTTAAGTTTAAGAAAAGTGGGTCCCCCTGAAGTGGATAAACCGTAAAACTCACAAGTCTGTTTTCCTCAAAGAATAATGTGGAGTTCAATCAGATAGTATCTGATTGAACTCCACATTATTCTTTTTCGAATGTCGTTCAATAAAATGTTTTGGAGCCGAGCAGATTGTGAGAAAACCTGAAAAACCTGTATCTCGGTCCAGAACGATTTGGGCTAATACAGTACACATATTCACAGATGCAACCGGTCAAGAAAATCATGAACCCTACCGGCGAACATGTGCAGACCGGACCGGATCGGCCGGCTGACCGACGATTTCTAAAACATGTCGACTGGAAAGAGATCGGTACTCACATTTCCCAAGAACTGCTTCAGGATAGTAATTGGCATAAGAACAGTGGGTCTTTTCACATATATACTATTAGAGTTCATAGCAAAAGAGTTTCATGATGTTGATTCGCTGTTGAAAAAATTATATACCTTTTTCTGAATACCCAGTAGTCACCTATGCACTCTTGTGATTGAAATTGAACGTGAAAAGAGACTTGTTACTAAGCAAAATTCTTCTTTCCTCTTTCGCATTGTCTACATAGATTAACAACAAACTTATAACAAGTTGTATGAATACAAACACAATACCAAAAGACGGAGCTAAAATATTACGTTAAGTTCAAGTATCAGAGACAGTTATATAACAGACATTAGTCAATACATGTACGCATTACGTACAGACAGGAAAAATATGAATATTTCAAGCAGAGAATAACGAATGCAATTATTATCCTTTCTTTGGGCAGTACAAAATGATACTAAATATGCTTCTTTCTGTCGTATTTTCTAGTTATAAGCCAAGCCGATCGGGCCCGGTCCAGCAGTTTGACCAGAACCGATCGAATCGGGCGGTTGATAAGTCTCGACCGGACCGGATAGGGAACGGGCACCCGGTTCGGCTGCATCTCTGCACGTATTATATAGAGAAGAGTGTTTTCTGGAAGTTCCATTTTATTTGGACTTTAGGAAAATTACGAAACTCACTTTACCAAACAGGTGTTTAAGAAAAGCTCTGAGCGTAGAAAGAACGATTACTTTTTTTCGTAGGAAAGGAGTAAAGTTAGAAGAACATTTTTTATAAACAGGTAGATCACGAGCTCTACTTTCAGAATATGTATGATTTATTCCTTCACTCCTTCTACCTTCTACGAAAAAATGTATTTTCCTAAAAGACGACTAAACTTGGACCTTTTTGGATATCGTTCTAATGACAGAACTTAGAGCTTCTTTCTTTCTTCGACTTTATTTTTAGATTTTCACCATTCAAATAACGTTTTTATTCAAAATAAATGTCAGATTCGTCGTCAGCACCGAAAACTGAGTCGAATCATGTACATTTTATCATTTCTACATGACTTTGATTCCAGGTCTGAAACTGGATTCTGGAGCTTTTCGCCGTGAAAAGTCAACCTTTTTCAATTTTGAAGGTAATATTCGAAATCTGCTATCGGAAAACATCTCAAACGCGCACAGGACATAAATTTAGATCCGAAGATTTTCACGTTGTTTTGCTTGAAAAACACAAATACAGGCTTTTATTGAAAGAGTCGTTAGCCATAAGGGCTATTGGTCCTGTGAAATGAAACAGATCGATCGGTTCTATTTTATGTCTATTATGGAGACGTAGATAGTGGGCGGTTACTAAAGAGTGCAATAGATGTTGGTTAGCGTTATTAAGAATTATGTGTACTATTGTCAAGGCTTTCTACTCAATTTCTACTAGACAATGATATAGCCAATATGCGAGTGTTTTCTTTTCTCTATTTCAATTTTTAAGTTTTTATTTTCTGTTACAGTTATTTGTATTGAGTTGATAATGACCATAATAGGTTGAAATGCTGTCACAACATAAAAGAATGTTGTCATTTCGCATAGCTGTATTAACAATATAATTTATCTTAAAGTTGTTGTCCATCTCAAAAGAAATATGAGAGTTAAATTATTCGATTCAGATATACATAAATTATTTTTTAAGGTATATGAGTTACATTATGTGTATTGTAGACTTGAAAGAGAGAGGAATTTATTAGTAAATTGTATAGAGAATTTTAAGGGCTATCCAATGGTATGTTTTTGAAAAATATATAATTTTTCATTAGGGCAGAAAAATGACTAAAGGAGTATCTAAAGCACTAAGGTAGGTGAAAATGATGATGTCGGCCAAATGTTTAGACAATTGTGCTATATGGGCATAGTTTTCAAAGACTTATTTATAGCCTATTTTGAAGCCCAGAAAATTCTCTCTCTTTCTGTATACAAAATATTCCGGTTCTGAGTGGATGAGTTCAAGAAATATTTTTTTAAAGCACTAAGATAGGTAAAACCGATGATATGTGCCTAGTATTTCTACTATTGACCCATGTGGGCATATTTTTGAAAACCTCATTTACGCGCTCATTTTGAAGCCTAGAAAGTCTCTATGTTACTATGTATGAGCTTTGCTCAAGGACTTTGAAATCGGACGGTAAAGTTGGGAAAAAATGTGAATGGCTTTTGTTGAACTGGTAGCGAAAGATGGAAAGTAATTTTTGTTTGAAAGACAGCAGAAAGAATTTTTGAGAGTGGCAAGTGTTGGGAAGTGAAAATGGAAGCATTTGCGATCATTTTCATTCAAAATCATATTGGGCCATTTTCTAGCAGAAACCGTTCTCTGTTCTTTGCGATAGTTCGAATAGTTCCTCCTACTGCTGACTTTTCTCGAAAAACGATCATTGCCACGACACTTAGCGTGATAGATAAGCCATATTTCCACCCATTTACGAGATTACCACACCTAAGGAAATATCGATCGTTGAGCTTCGAGAAAACAAGATACCGCGCCTAAACGGCGGAAGATTAAAAGGACTCTTAGCCCCCATTTTGTAGAGAACATTTTAGGCTATCTTACGTATATGAGAAACACACGGATCACTGCGATAGATCTTGGAACCACGAAATAGTCCTTCGAAGACTGATAACGCATACCACCTGCAGGTGGTATTTCCTCAGATATTTTTATGTCAAGTGGGAGCTAAATCTCTTCCATGCAATGCTAAAAACCGTAAGTCATTTTGCTCAAAACTCATTAAAGCAATAGCCACTAGCATTCATTGCTACACGCGCTATTTAATTCTCTATCAAAAGCATATTGAACATTTTTCTATATAACTTAAAAATAAGTGACTATACAATATACCAAAAGTTATATGGGCAAGATCTTAATCTCGCTTAATCTTTCTTGAAACATGTATTGAATTTTTTTTACAAATAAACTGACCTATCTTAATATAATTTATGAAAAGTAACAGTAAAATACCAAATTGACTGACTCTCTTTTTAAAAAACTCTAGTTAAACGGTTAAGGCTGTCTTAAACGAAGGCTGTCTTAGATCATAATAATTAAATTAATTGAAGATGATAATTATGTTCATTTATGGCTTTCCTGAGTGTGATAAACGATATTTATCTCGAGAAATTTCTACAATTGGTAATAAAATGAATATAATAAATCCATACTTACCATAACATGACATGAAAGCTGATGCACGTGTCGATGATTTTTTGTCAATTATAATGCAAAATGAATTAGAAAAAGTTGTAAACATGTATCGTTGTTGTGGTGAAGCAAATGCATTACATGTTCGTGCAAAATGTAAGCAACCACGTTCGTGTTCAAAAAAATTGTCAAACATAACATTGGAAATTATATGAACAATAGATTGATATGTAAAAGATATTTGTAGCAGTGTTTGTTTTCTTTATCAGATTCTATTTTGAGGGCCTTTTTTCTGCCGATATTAAAATCATAAAGGAAAAATTTTCCATTATCTGTATTTCACGTTATTAGTTGAAAGGAAGTATTTTCCAATTTTCTCGATACTGTAACAAACTTGCATAAAAACCAAGGGGGAAACACCGTACTCCGCTAACTCCGTCACTCCGCGGAGTTTAACCGGAGTGGACGGAGTAGTGGAGTGATCCGGAGTGTCGGAGTGGGCGGAGTGACTCTGGAGTGAATGGAGTTTGATGTTTTCCATTGACGTGCTTTGCTTTCTCAAATTCTGTTTTCATTTGTAGCATTGTTTAGCTCCCATTGTTCCTATGCTCCTAATGTTCTTATAGTTCCTATAGTTCTCAATATTCCTAGGACATTAGAACAAGGCGGAAACAGCAGACTCCTAACCGCATATGGAGTCAGGGAGCCTATTCCTTTCTCAAAAGGGAACACTAGTGTTCAGTCCATTTGAGCATGCTTTCCCACAACAGGACACTTTTGTTCCGAAAATCGGATGGATTTTCCAAATAAAAGAACAAATGTGTTACATTCTGGGAAATATTCTCCCAAAAAAGAACATTGTTTCTCCTTTGTTAGGAAAAATTCCCAAAAACGCAACATTTGTTCGGATATGTGGGAAATTTGTCCCATATTTGGAACACGTGTCCTGTTTGGGAAAACAAATCTAAAAAGGGCTGAGCTGTAATGTTCTGTTATTGAGAAATTTTTCACAAGAAGGGAGATCTAACATTCTATTTCTGGGAAATAAATGGATTTAAGCAGCAGAAGTATTAGGTCTTCGAAAGCCTCCAGTAGACTCCGGTGCATCCCATACAACTTCAACAGGTTTCATAAGACTAGAGACTGATGGAGTCTGCTATTTTCCTCTTGAGATGACTACACTTGATTTCATGTGACTCCAAGGGACTGAAGTCCGCTCCTTACATTAGAAACTACGCGCACTAAAGGAACTATGGGAACATTGGGGATTATGGGAATTGTGGGGACACTGGGAACTGCTACTATTATCGCTTCTTTCAAGAACTTGGATTGTTAGCACTCATTAGTGCTCTGCATACTATTCCCGAGAAGACAGTTGATCAACAAACGCGAGAGAAAAGAGTTAAAGCACTTGTCACTCCGTCACTTCGTCCACTCCGGAGTGACGAAGTGAACCGGAGTGGAAGTTCACTCCGCGGAGTAATGGAGTATGGAGTACGGTGTTTCCCCCTTGATAAAAACACTATGTTTAGATGTGAAATTAGCACCGATTTTTACTGTTGAAGGAAGTATCATACGTGAGAGAGGATTTCAATCTTTTTCATGTTCAAAACGTCATGAAAAATATGCAACGAAGCAAAATATTTGATATTAAAATAAAAAACTTTCACACTAACTTACAAAGTCTGTACACTTAGAGATTCTTGCTTCCCGATATGAAACCGTAATTCATTTTTCGATTCGAAATTTAAAATTTAGTTTTTTTATAGTCAATTTGTTTAACGTTGAATATAAAAAATATAAATTAAGGCTCCGAAGCAGTCTGCTGCACGTTACCGAATTTTTTCAAAAATTTGGCGTGTTTTTCGAAATTTTGGAATCTCAAAGTTTTTGAAGTTTTTTCACTCAAAAAACGTACTGGAAAAGTTAAAAACTAAATATTGTTAGTCAGTTCGATAAGCTCTATGGTACCATATATATAAACAATCCAAAAATAAAATGGTATTATCTTTTAAGAAAATTTGATATTTCTTTCTTAGCTTTTCACTCATATCAGACTAATCGATTCTTTCCTTTCTTATTTTGTTCTTTATATTTTTTATTTCTATCATAAAACTGAATAGCAACTATAATTCTACCGATCAGAGGAGTCCAAAAAATATGTCTGACTTAACTGTAGCACTGATACTTCTAGTAACGTAAGTACACTGGTGACTTTTTTCTTGTCTTAACTTTACATAGATTCTACAATACAGTTACATCGGGTATATGCGTATAAATTCCACGTTTAAAACACTGTGATAAAGTATCTTTTTTCTATATTCAAATTTTTCAGTATCTTCAGCGCTGGTAATAACATTTGATGATGTACCAAATAGTTCTTCTTGAAACTATTCGATATCTGTACCAAATGGTTATATGACTTTAAATTGGTAAAATGCTTTGGTTCTAAATGCACCATTGAAACCTGATTATCGTCAAACTGGATTCTATACAGCTTTGAAATCTAGACAATTTTTTCTGTATAATCAATATAAAAAATCATTGACTATTATGCATATGTGACAGTGAAAATTGGAATTCACGAGAATTCGGAATTCCACTATCAGAAATTGGAATTCCAATCTCCATTAGTGCAAATTAGAATAAAGTGACTATTCTAATTTCAACTAGTGGAAATTGGAATTCCAATCTCCATTAGTGCAAATTAGAATAAAGTGACTATTCTAATTTCAACTAGTGGAAATTGGAATTCTATTTTCCAATATAGGGGAATTCCGAATTCCATTAGAAATAAAATCATACCTATTACTCTAATTTACACTATAGTGGAAATCGGAATTTACTATAATTCAGTGTCAATAGCTGAATATAAGTATTATATTGAAGAAAACTCAAACGCGTTACAATACATTAGAATCTAACGTATTATAGGGCGCTACACGAATCTAATTACGTTGTAACGAGATAAAAAATTGAAACGCATTATAATGCTATAAATTTATAGAGTTGTAATGCAATGAAATATTTTATCCAGTT
>CAJNOQ010009551.1:0-10184 GCA_905250885.1 Didymodactylos carnosus
TTTGCTAGGAATATTTTAAATATTCCTATAGGGATAAATCAATTTTAAGTTGAACTAGTTCATATTAAAATTTTATTTATTCCTAGGAATATTTTAAATTCTCCTACATTTCATTTATTCCTGCGACATATTTTTGGGTAGATTTTTTCGATTTTTTCAGCTCGAGAGGTGACTCTTATAGATATTCTGTTTTGAAGATAAATGTATTATCGTTGTACAGCACTTATATATGATCACACTATTTTCTGTTTCGTTCTCTTTCTTCTTTGACAGCACTCGCATAAAAGAGACACTGGAAGAAAAAGTATATCCATACAGCAGAATGGAAACAAATGTGTGAAAACGAATAATTTCCACTAGAAACCAGTTTTTCTTTCTTTTCTCGAAAAGTACACTTTATACCAAAAAGCGGATACCAGATTCGGACTCTACGCAAAAAGACGGCTTAGAATACGTATACCATTTCTTTCCAAACCACCCCGATGAAAAATAGCCCGATTTGCTATGTAACAATTCTCCTGATTAAAAACAGATCGATTTTGAATGTTTGTCAAGAATACATTGTAAAGCAATGAAATATTTATTTTCATTATCATAAACTGTTCAACTATACAGCTAGTATAAAAAATAAATCATTAAAACAAACATAAATAAAAAAGCTAATCATATTGAAGATGTATATACGTACAACATAAGAGAAATTATTGAGCTGATTTACTCAATACAACTCTTATTACGTAGCTGAATATGCCCCCAAAACAGTTTTCTGTTCTATTATTTACAAAATATAAGTAAAAACGTCTACACTCTTTGCATCACCCATCGACAATCAGCTCGATCTGCAAAGCTGAATCAGCTATGCAGTTTTATTCGAATACCTGAATCAGAATCTGAACTAATCGACTAATGGTGGCAACTTATTGAGTGCCTTTCATAGTAGTATTCGCCTCGTACTCATAGTTCAGAAGCTTGAGTATCATTTTGTGTGAAATGTATGCGCTTCACTATAGAAGCCACTAGCAGAATATATCTGAAGATAAATGCCTGGATGAATAAGAAGATGAAAAATGGACACTTGGAATTTATAACCATATATATCCACTGGTAAAGAATATAAGCAAAAGTCAGCTAGAAAAATCAAGAATTTGATGTAACAGTGGTACACTTTGAATGAATTTATTGCTACGTAACCGTTTAGTTTGTTCAGGAAGTTAGAGAAATGCATTAAGATCTTGTCACCAAAAAAGTCGTCACCACTTATCTAGAAATGCCGAATGTTCGAAAAAAGCAGTGAAGAAAAAATATCGAAACTTGCTCAAGGTTTTAGGTTTGTCGAACATATGCTTTTAGTTGCTTGGTATGGACACGCACCAAATGAGTACAAGTATTTCAAAGTTCAACAAGATCAAGTTATAAGAAAAATGTTGAAAAACATATTCTTGCACAATATGAGTGAAAGAAAGAAAAGAGTATTACTTTTTCTTCGATTGACAACGTATTTAACTACACTCGATTTGATAACGAAAACCTACTCATGAGAGGTTTATATATGAGCACATCACACCTCTTTCCGAATGTCCGTAGTCAGACATTATCATTCTGAGATCTTTTCCTGACTATTTCATTGAAAAGTGTTTAAACTAGTAAGATGCCAACAATACAAAGCCTCTAATGATTACGAAAAAATATCTACTGAGCTTCATAGTAAGAATAAGAAGAAAATTTATCTTTGTCACATTATTCTTAACGTTTAACGTCAGGTGAGGCATTTTTTCATCATTATCAGTAGAAATATAGTACACAGTACTTTAACAAGTAGTTAGAGAGTGTCTGTTATTTTCGAAAAATGAAGTAATTATTTTGACAGTGGTTTATCATGGCAACACAAATGAGTGACCAATATAATTTAAAAGACTTTGTTGTTTGGTTAGATGCCAATATGGATCAAACAAAAGATTGTATTGATACAAAGGTTTATTTACATGAAGGAATTAATTATTTGAGAACGTTTAATAATCCTGATAATTGTATTGATTATATAACCAGTATTCAAAATGAAAAAGTATTTTTTATTGTATCAGGTTCCATGGGTGAAATTGTTGCCCCATTAATTGATGATATTCAACAAATTCATTCAGTTTATGTTTTTTGTTGTAATAAAGCGAAACAAGAATGGACAAAACAATGTCCAAAAATTAGTGGTATTTTTGTTGATAAACAACCATTGTTAGCAAAAATAAAAGAGGACATTGAATCTTGTTCAAAAGAACTTCTGCCAATGAGTATATTTTCACCAAAAGCGAATGGTGAACACTCTCTCCGTGATTTAAGTAAAGAAAATGCTACATTCATGTGGTATCATTTTCTAATTCGTATTTTACTTCTCATGCCCGCCACTCGTACAGATCTGGCAAAAAATGAAATGTTAGAAGAATGCCGACTATATTATAAGGATAATCAAACTGTCCAGAATAATATCAATAAATTTGAAAAAGATTATAAATCTGAAAAGGCCGTTTGGTGGTATACATGTGACGGCTTTATTTATCGTTTATTAAATAAGGCACTTCGTACACAAAATATTGAGGCTATTTTTAAATTTCGATTTTTTATTGCTGATCTTCAAAGACAATTATGTCAGTTACATCATCAATATCGTCAATCATTAGGATCAGATATATCTCCATTTTTAACAGTTTTTCGAGGACAAGTAATGACTAGCGTCGAAGTTGAAAATTTAAAAAGAAGTATCGGTGGACTAATATCAATGAACACATTTCTAAGTACAACACGTAAAAGAGACGTTGCTGTAGCGTACGCTGGATCTGGGGAATTATGTAATTCAACTTTAGAGTCAGTATTATTTGAAATACAAGTTGACATGAAAATCGAAACAAAACCATTCTGTTATATTAATCAGCTTTCTATGTTTTATGATGAAGAAGAAGTTTTATTTTCAATTGGAACAGTATTTCAAGTAGAAACTATCGAATTAATGAAAAATAAAATTTGGAACGTAAAAATGATTTTGAGTGGTGAACACGATAAACGTTCAGAAGCATTAACAACTTATTTTAAAAAAGAAATTGGAAAATCTCCAAGTGTTTTGACATTAGGATGGTTTCTTAACAGATTAGGTGACTTTGATATGTCTGAACGATTTTATCGTACGCTTCTCAAACAACTACCGTCGAATCATGGCGACGTTGGCACTATTTATAATAACTTAGGATTACTATATAAAGATAAAGGTAGTTGCTTGGAAGCTGTAAAATATTATGAACTAGCGCTTAAAGCTTATTCGACAACACGTAGTGAAAATCATCCACAAATCGGAGCAACTTATAGCAACATGAGTGCTGCTTATCTCAGTCTAAGTGAGTATAATATGGCCGAAAAGACCTTGAAAAAAGCACATTGTATTTTTTCTCATTCCTTAAATCCAGATCATCCATCGTTAGCATCAATATATAATCACTTTGGTGAAATGTATCAAATGAACGGAAATTATGAGGAGGCCCTAATCAGTCATGAAAAAGCACTTAGGAACCGTTCACTAAACAAATGCCATACTAAAAACTGCAGTTATCGTCTACCTGAATGCTATTTATTCTACTCAACAGTAATGTGTATAATAATCTATTCCCCCTTCCCACACCTTCTTCGCAAACATCTTTTTCGTCGGTCACTGTAAGATAAAACTGGCTTCTTTACCGCCTGATCACTTGTCTGTAGCAACTACTTATAGCTGTTTGGGCGCACTTTATAAGGAAAAAGATGATACAAGAACATCATTAGACTGTTATAAGAAAGCACTTGCTGTTTATACAAAATCATTGCCAGAGAAACATTTAGATTTTGCTGAACATCATAATGATATAGGTCTTGTTTATATGAAAAATGGAAATATCCTAACTGCATTGACCAGTTTTGAAACTGCTCGAAAGATTGGATTAGATAATTTGAGGCCNTATAGCTGTTTGGGCGCACTTTATAAGGAAAAAGATGATACAAGAACATCATTAGACTGTTATAAGAAAGCACTTGCTGTTTATACAAAATCATTGCCAGAGAAACATTTAGATTTTGCTGAACATCATAATGATATAGGTCTTGTTTATATGAAAAATGGAAATATCCTAACTGCATTGACCAGTTTTGAAACTGCTCGAAAGATTGGATTAGATAATTTGAGGCCTAATCATCCTAAAATTATTGAGTACCAGAGAAATATCGAGACAGCTAAACAAAATTTAGAGTCTCATTCACATTTTTAAAAAACTAACTATAGTCTGGAAGTTGACGAAACAAATTTCAAACTACTACTAACCATCCCAAAATATAATGCCGTCCGTTGTTTTCTGAATCAATCTCAAAAACAATAAAAGACAGAGATGTGCGGTTTTTAGCTATCAAAAGACAACAGCTTAAGCTATACTTTCATAAGCAAAATCGTCTTTCAAAAACCTTCAGAAGATCAGTTTTCTACAGGATCTTTTGAAAACTCGCTCGGATTTCCAGAAGATTGTTTTCTCATAGATAGATAGTCCAAAGTATCCTCTATAAAATAAGCTCTACACAAAATGTTTGCTTTTCCTTGGTTCGGGTGCTACGGACCTTTTCCCGAAGCCTTATGACTTCTCTGTCGTTCGGTTTAGACTGCCAGAAATGCATGAAAACACACGTTGTCGACTATGCTGAATTTCGTGGCAACATTTGTTTCTCAAAAAAGTTTCAAAAACCTAGTACAAACAAATAGTAGGTGAAATATCCCATTTCTGTCTATTTCTGAATAAAATCCGAAAATTCATAGCCCACTCAAGATCCATCCAAATTATGTCAAAATATCAAGATGTACTCTCTTTTACCTGCTCCAACCGATTTTTAACTTGAGAACTTGGAATAGTAAAAAATACTCTTGTACTTCGGAAGATTTCTGGTTAACCTTTTCAAAAACCGAAGTATTTTCTGTTCGGTTTTAAAGCTGTTATTAAACTGCATACTATTGAGCAGGTAAAATAGAGTACATCTTGATATTGTGACATCATTTAGATGGACCTTGAGTGGGCTATGAATTTTCGGATTTTATTCAGAAATAGACAAAAATGGGATATTTCACCTACTATACGTAGCTTTTTTAGTTATGTTTGTTTTAATGATTTATTTTTTATACTAGCTGTATAATTGAACAGTTTGTGATAATGAAAATAAATATTTCATTGCTTTACAATGTATTCTTGACAAATATTCAAAATCGATCTGTTTTTACAAAATTAATCAGGAGAATTGTTAAGCGAAACGCCGTTATTGTTTTGACGTTGCTTAGATATCGGAAATGTTGGACATGACCCTCTCTGAGATATTCTCATTTTGTTTCCGCTATATAGAAGAATAAAACAGAATATCTACGTCGAAAAAAATTTCCAAAGTCACATAAGGAACACGACAAATGCTCAGTCTTGGTATAAACAGAACATCAAATTCAATAGTAAGTGCAGCAGAAAATAAATAAGTATATGGAAGAAAATGTGTCCTGTACAGAGAGAGAACGAGTTCAAATAGATTCCCTTTTTTCTGGAAAATCGTTAAGGACTCCTGTGTTTATGGTGCTTTCTTATTCACTCTAGCTCATTCTGACATGTTGCGAGATTCAAAAAGGAAGTGGACACCCTCACCTGTGTGAGATAATTTTTTCGTTTTTGATATGACTTCACCAAGTCATAAAATTGTATTATCAGGATACTATCCCGAAGTTATATTTCATAACTGTAGTCCGTTACAGCTCATCTGATAAACACAGTGTCGGATGACGTTGTTGTAAGCTTCGAACCCTGAATAGACTGCTGTTTAATCTTCCAACTTTTTGTGTAGTGCGAGTTAGGGAGCGCAGTCTAGCCATTTCCAGATCCCAAACAGAACTTCTTCAAGTAATAACTTCACAAGAAGCACATAAGAAGTAAGGTGCGCGCAATTCAAAACTTAAGCAAAATTTTTTTCTTCAATATTTATACATGATTTAATGCAGCTTCCCGAGCTGAATCTGAAAATGTTTGTTACAAGGTTTGAAATCAAGCTTTTAGGGCCAAAAACTCGAAATTTTTGAGTTTTTATAAATTTGCTATTTCTTGAAAACGAGTGGAGAACTCAAACACCTTATCTTACAGAACCTTAGACATTTTGTTGTCATGTTCTCCGTCGAAAACTGCATACTTTTAAAGCAATCCGAGATGGTGGATTGAGCAGCACTATACAGTAATAAGTCGTGCCTTAGTTATAATGGCTTTTAAACATATAAAGCGTAAAGTCAGTTTTTTAGAAATGATGAGGATAGATAGAGAGTATTGTTTTTATTCTCTCTACCGGACGGGAGAGTCTTACAACCTTTAAATGCGTGTCAGTCAGTCAGTCTGTCCAAACACCGACTATCGTCCAATAGATATGGCGGTGTCTATCGTCAGAACACATGAGTGTGACGGACGTACATACACATAGTCATGCGGCAGTGTGACGTACATACATATGATCAAGTGGAGTGTGACGGACGTACATACATAGAGTCACGTGGCAGTGTGACGAAAAAAAGAAATCTACCAATTGACTTTAGCATAACTTTGCAGACGGTTTCGAATATTTAAGAAAACTAAGAAATTGAAAAAACGCTACGCAACTGGTAAAATGATCATCGTCTAAAAGTATCAGACCACGACTGCCGGACTTAGAGAGGTCAGCCGAGTCCTCTCCAAAAAAAATTTTTTAAAGTTTTTGCTGATGATGTACTACTTCTGAAGAGGTGTTTGTTAAATCCCACCTCCTTCACGACAACTTCCTGTGTACACGACCTTCCCTTCTAAATTTCCTGTCGCCGCAACTGCGGGTCATTATTTTGGGACTTAACTTTTATTTGTAGAGCATGTAATGAAAGTTTCAGTCAAACCAAACAAAATAAAAGTCATTACATACGTGAAACTCTCACTGAGTACCTCATAAATGCGAAACGGTTGCATACTAAGTTCTTTGCAAAAAAGACTGTAAATATGTGAACAAAAACAAACTTTATTAGTAAAAATCTAGAATAACGAAAAGAGAAACGTAGATATAGAAGCAACTGTGTAATTGTTAAAATTCAATCGTTCAGTTCACCCCAAGGTTAAAATTCTTGGCCAGTTTGATTTATTTCTTTTTCTTTGGCTTGGTCGCTAAATGACCGGCTGTTGTACCTGCGACTGCACCTATTGTAGCTCCAATTACAAAACCCACGGGTCCACCAAACATTGCGCCAGTCATTCCGCCAGCCAACATACCACCGAAAAGTCCGTACCCCCTTCCTATTCAAGTGTACAAAGTCATATTCAAAGATAGAAGAACACAATGTCTGTTTGAGAAAAATGAGCCTTCTATTTTAAAAGTGCATTATCAGCTTCTGAATGAAGTAATGAAAACCATCATTTCAATGTGCTGAGAATGATCTTTTTTATTGATACATACACTTTTGTGAGTTTCGAGAAAATCGTATTAATCATCGTTTTTTATAGTTTAAATAAGAAAACCGCAGTTACTGCTATACCTCTGTAATTTTGTCTTTAATATAGAAAGTGCCGCACTTTCTATGAATCAAAGTGAATGCTCCACTTTAAGCGCAGCATTCACTTTGATGAACAAATTGGAATCGTTATAACGGGTTCATTTTCGCCGCTTATATGCGTTTTCATTTGTTTTTTGCACTATGAGAATGGAGATTTTGTAAAGACGAACTGTAAACCGAAAACTGACTAGTTGAAGTTTTATCCGCCACCCTTAAGTGCTCTATTCGAGTGAATACCTTTTTTTTGGTTTCTCTTCGTGTAATGTCAGAATCAACGAAAGTATTTCCATCTTCGAATCAACTAATTCTACAAAATTTTGCTTTTTAATAAAACTACCAGTTTTGATTATTGCTCATTTGGGGAACGTAGGTTTCGACAAAAACGTCATGATACCAAAAAAATGGTTTCACTTTGTGACTTCAAAATCGATATCCTTACAAGAAAATATAATTGCGCGGCCGGACTATCTTTATTGGTTTAATATTTTACAAAAAAGTTTTCTGAGTAGGGTGAGATTAGATTAAAATAAATTCGTTTAAACTTCGTGATTGTGTAAGTATAGTAACTGAACGTAGAGTTTTACAAAAATTGAAACCGATTTTACGGAATCAAAAATTTTTATGCGATGCTTTAGACGTTGCATTAAACGTTGGCGTAGTTTCAAGGAAGCTACTGGCATTTACTTATTACTAAAGTAAATAGAAATTCCAGATTTTTAAAAGTTCTGATTTTGGATACTTACCTTCGTGATTTTTTTGTTTTTCTCGGCTGTTATGTTCTGATTCTGACATTTGTTTTCGCCGCGTTGTACTCTTTTTTGTAGATATTGTTGTGCGATCCTTTTTTTCTGGTACTTAATCTTATATTTGCTTTATTGCCTGTATATAATATATATAGTGTACAGTCCACAATTTCTTTTCAAGTCTACAACGCTTATCTTTATATCATATCTTTTTCTGTAGTATCTGTTTTCGAAGAATAAAGAGTTGTCGGTTCTGCGTTCTTTCAATATATAAAGACAAAAGAAAATTTAAGTTTTATTTCTATCGTCCGAAAGAAATACAATCCCTCTCTCTGCCTCTATATATAGGACTGAAATAAGTGAATGTGCAGCCAATCTATTTCACTTTTTACGCATGTTACAGTCTAACTGTTTGCTTATATATTTGTATTCTTGTGTAATTTTATTGTTAGTTGAAAAGGGCTATTAGGCCGAAACCGGTCGCCGTCGTTGTCACATTATTACAAGGATTGGTACATTGCGTTTAATTATTTATGGACCACGTTCTGATAAAGATAAAAATAATGGTCTCATTTATATTTATATTTTAATTGGTTCATTCCTTGATTAAGATTTAGCACATTACCATATGTACTACTATTCAAATAAATCATAATTAATTTTCCATCTTCCTCTCTATCGAAAGTAGAAGTAGCATGTCAAATGGATGTTAGTTCTGACTGCTCACCGAGTACGGCTTGGGCTCCATTACAAGAAGATTTACTAGAAAAATTTAGTTTTTCGTGAATGGTGGGTCGACACTGTCTGTAGAGCTGAAGTACATAATAATAAATTATGTAAAAGAGTATTTTGTGAAATGAACCACGGACACTCAGTATCAGGTTGCAAACTTTGCACGGGTGTATGTCATTCAATGATTACTCAAACTAGTTTAACCGCGGTGCAAATGAAGGAAGACTTAATCGGGAAATACCGAACGGAGTACAATGTTTTTACCGCTTTCATAATCATTTAGCTCTAAATAGTTACTACGTTAAAAATAATATTTTTCCTAAATAGCTACAGTTTGACATCCCCTGTGACACATTCATACTTGTTCCTATTACCGATAAAGTTAAAAATATTTTCATTGATCATGAAAGTATATTATACTATTCTGACAGTCGGGGAAGAATACGCCGATTCAATAAAAATAGAACAATTACAACATTAGTGCAATTGAAGAATGAGACAAATAAACTTAATTTTTTTGTGGATAGCGAGAAAAATCTTTATGTGTCTGATTGGGCAAACGGTCAAATTCTGAAATTTGCCTCGTCGAATTATATCGACTTCAAATTTATAGCCGTTCAACTTAATCATCCAGAAGGAATTTGGGTGGGCTATGAGGAGAATTTATACGTAGCGGACACAGGAAATAATAGAATACAAAAGTTTGATTTAAACAATGGAAAGAGAACAACGTTCGCCGCTGAATTGAAACAGCCGGTACAAGTGATTGTTGACAGTGATTTATCAGTATATGTCTTGGAAACGGGAAATCATCGAGTACAAAGATATACAGAAAATAGTCATGGTGTGACAATTGCTGGAGGTAAGACAGAGACAGAATCTGTTTTTGTTAGTATTGGTATAAAATACGTGCATATTTAAGGTACTACTGGTAATGGTAGTGATCAATTGAATAGTCCTCATGGTATGGCATTTGACTCATCAGGATATTTGTACGTTATGGACACATTAAATAATCGTCTACAAAAATTTGATCATCCCGGAACGGACGCATGTATATACAATACATTACTTTAAAGTAATTTAAAGAAGAACTTTTGTCATCTATATTTGTTTTTAGGTTCCAA
>CAJNOQ010009552.1:0-10183 GCA_905250885.1 Didymodactylos carnosus
AACTAACATTGCAACAAAAAGAGTTATTTTCGCGACAGGTCTGTCGTGAAGTGAAAATATTTTTCAATAATCGTTAAGAATGTGCCATCTGTTCTCGGCAGAGATGTACACAGGGCACTTATTTTCGTAACGGCAGAAAAACTTCTTACTTAATCACATTAGTCGTGATCAAAAATATATTGTTTTGATAAAGTTTATTGATGATACAAGTGAAGCTGAAAACAATGAATTAATTAATAGAAAATAGAATGGTATCCATTGCCATGGAAATACGCGACGTAACGTAAGTGTGAATGTTACCACAGGATTGAAATGTGCTCCACTTATTTCTCCGAGTGGATAGATTAAAAATAGGATTGTCAGACCATTGTTAAATGCTGCACTCTCCGAAGTAATTAATTTTAGTCGTGATTCTAAAAGATTAGCACCAAGCAGAATCCCTTTTCTTGTGTATTCTACGTAAGAAGAAATAACTAAAGACGTAGAAGATAATAGTTATATAATAAGATTCGAAGGCATAACATCAAGATTTACAAATCCTAATCACATTAATCGTGATCAAAAATATGTTGTTTTGATAAAGTTTATTGATGATACAAGTGAGGATGAAAAATATGAATTAATTAATGACAGAGACGCAGAAAGAGACGAAAAAGTATTTTCCATTAATGAAGTATTGGATTGAATGGAGTTTTTTTGTAGTTGCAAGTCTTGTGGCAGTAGTGTTTCTACCTTCGCTCATGTCATTGCAGTATTATATTGATTGGGAATTCAGTTAAATATTATTCAACTAAATCAGCCGTCAAAGTAGGAGTGGCACTTTACGTTTTTTTTACTTGTAACTAGTAACGAATTTAGTTACTCATTACTGGTAAAGAAATAACTAACTTCGTTATTTTACCTGGTAAAGTAACGCCGAGTAACTAGTAAAGTGCCGTCCCTACTTCAAAGTCAACTTCATTTATTATTTTCGATTCAAACGTTTTGGACGCCATACCGTTAAGACATCGGAAAGAAAAAAAGCAAGAAAAATAGCAAAAACAGGACCAACCATGATCTTACTGGTATAAGCGAACATGAATCAGATCAGGTACTATTACTAAAAAAATGATCCAAGATAGAATCTCACCAAACAGAAAATCATCAAGATTAGCTAATAAGAACTTTATATGCAAACGGAGTTTTTTCCGTTCTAGAAAATAAAAAGTTCTGCGTACTGAAAACCATGAACAAACTACAAGTTTGAGCTTGAACTTTAAGAAATCGTGCACGTGAAAACCGAATAACAGCTCAAAAGCTCATAACATGGCAAAATCTGACCTACACTTTTTATTAAGTATTTTGAATCTGTGAGAAAAATTAGGTTATAAAAGATGTTGAGTGACTTTGGATGAAAAATGAGGGAGTTATAGGCATTTCAAATGAAGACGTCCGAAACACCGCAAAGAAGAGATGTTTTGAATGTTTGTTTCACCTGTAACTGTCATTTTTCGTTCAAAATTTTCGAGCAACTTCTCATTAGGAAGAGTAGTTGAAACTGATTCTATAGAGGTGTTTCAGTCTTTTTTCGGCGTAAACTACATTTTTAAGAAAGTCATCACTTGAAAAATGGTGGATTTTAGAAAACGCTTTTTCTGGAGTTTTTCTCGTTGTTGCATCCGTTTGTGAATTATCAAGAAATTGGCAGTAGAATCTTGTAGAGCGAGGAATTCTCTAACAAGACAGGCTATGTTTTAAGTTTTAAAAGTGTGTGTATGTTACGTCAGAATTTTCGAAATACCTTGTACAAGCAAAAACATCAAATTTCAGTTTTGGGCGTGTTTCTTCGTCTAAACTCGCTCAAAACTCAAAACCCAGGGGATGTTTAGAATCAGCATGATAAAATGAGCCAGTATCTGCGTTAATTAGAGACATTGTACACGATATAAAGACTTTTAGTTTTTAAAAGCAAATGGCCACGTACTTTGCTTTTTCACAAGTTGAGTACCCAAAACGCACTCTAATGAGCTACAAACCTGATATTTATAGGTTTTCGATAGTTCTGAGTTCGATTATGCGGAGAAGAAAATCTTCGAAACCGTATGCGAAGGGGTTTTGGAACCTTAATTCGTTAAAAATCGATTTTTCACTAGTAAAGGCACACCACCACTTCTTGACCGTTGATTTTTTCATTAGTTGTTGCTGATCAAGTCACTGAGCGTCTGTGAGAAGAGACGTCCGATCGGAAACGGAAGAGTAGAACAAAATTTAAAAAGATAGAGTATGTAATATACTGCCTCAATTAACTGTTTCTGTTGCACTTTTGTACAGAAGGGTAGTTGGCTGCTCAGAAAAACGTCTTTCTTTGCAGATATTCTTGAAAATACATTTGAAACAGTATGAAGGAAACATCTGGGAATGTTTATGCTAGAGAAGAAAATATTCACGATGATCATTTTTTGTATTTGACATTTTTTCAATTAGGAAAAAGGTTATATCTACTAAATAACTATCTTTCCTTAAATTTTCATGAAATATGTCAAGTACAAAAAATGATCATCGTAAATATTTGATGTTTCCTTCATTCTGTTTTAAATGTATTTTCAACAATATCTGCAAAGAAAGACATTCTTTTTTATTGTATTAATAAGCGGTACTGCGAGCGGTAACATTGTCTGTGTTTCAGAGTTAATGGAAAAATTTTGAAAAAGTTTAATTTAAAACATATGGAAGAACATTTTGAAAGTCAGGCAACGTTATCGCTCACAGTAACGATAGTTAATACAACAAAAAAAATTGTCTTTCTTTGCACATATTCTTGAAAATACATTTGAAACAGTATGAAATAAACATCCGGGAATGTTTATGCTAGAGAAGAAAATATTCACGATGATCATTTTTTGTACTTGACATTTTTCACGAAAATTTAAGGAAAGATTTTGAAGTCTAACTTTTCTGGCTGGAAAAATGTTAAGTATAGAAAATGATCATTATGAATATTTTAAAGTGTTTACAAAGTACCCCAACGTTACCTCTCGCAGTCGGCCATTGCAATTTTTGTAGCAAAACGTTTTCTCTATCATGCTTCGTTATTCCAGGATTCTTGGCAAGAGTTTCACACTGCAGTTAAGGAGTGGCTCCTCACACCTTATATGTGCCCTCAAACTATGTCAGTTTGAAGAGCACGATTGAAATTTGAATTTGAAAACTTGTAACATTGTGGCTAGAGAGCCCCCTTCTCTAGAATTCTGCGCAACACCGACTTCTCTATCTGTTGTGGTACTCGAATGGTAGGCATTTACCCGACGAAATGGCAAAGAACTACGGGTGACTCAGGAAAATGCCTGTCATTCGAGAATCAAAACAGATGGAAATGTTAGCCTTGCGCAGAATTGTAGAGAACATTTTGGGCTATCCCAGCACCATGTTACAATTAAACATACGCAGAGGCTTCAGAATCTAGCAACCGCATCGTTTTTCATCCGTCAGGTACACCGCCTGAAAAATCGATATCATGTTACACTTCATCAGAAAATTTCGTTTGGTTACTTGAAAAATATCTTCGGCAAATGGTTTAGCAGTGTTTTACAAAATTCCCCGAATAAAAATTAGTTTTTTAATAATGGTACATCTAGAATTTCGTCATTTTCTCATAGCTCACGCTGCGATCGCTATAATCATGGCGCGATGACAACCTCTTGTTTCTGAAAATTTCTAACTTCCGACCTCGATCCAACAATTTTTTTCTGCAGCAATCTCCTTCTAATTGCGTAGAGATTCGCGTTAACCTAAATGTTTTAAATAACTTTCAAAATCACGACGCGATTGCATTTTTCTCTTCCACTCTCGATATGATACAGGGTCGTGGCTCTACTCTTTTCCACATCATATTCAACGTTTTGTTCTCCTTAGATGCCTAGTATATAACTTCCCCTGATTTCAAAATCTTGTCATCTCTTAGCAATTGATCACAGTCAAATCGGCAAGTGTTAGTCTTGATCTTGACTTTAATTGGCAAATTTTATAATTATGAGAAAGCAATAAATTAGAGTGATAGCCGGGAAAAGCTGATCACGCCATAAATATCGCATAGTCACGACCCGAAGCGGTGGTACAACCGCTGTAACGAGTAGCGTGATTCAATTATTGTCAAAAAATGAAAAATTCGAATAAATAATGATCACGGTAAAATATCCTAGAGTCAGGTCGTTCTTTATGTGAGCACGAGAAAAACTTGCGATGTCCCATAAGACAGTGAAGTTTTCTCAAAATTTTTGGAAATATAATAGGCAAACACGAAAAGACACACAAAAGGAGTTTTGATTTACCCTAAAAATATCGACTCTTTATCATCTGGTTTATATCTAATTTTATAAATAGTCAAAAGTCCATAGAAGCGTAACCTTAATAAAGAATCTTAAAAGATAAAGTTACGAATCACTGTACCAGTAGAGGTAAACGTTAGATATATCTTCTGTCTCTATGAAATCCTTAACTTCTATGTTAACAAACTTTAAATACGATCTCTGCTTCGAATATTTTTTTATTTATTCATCATTCTGCCTACACACAATGATTTTCTATTGTCATTTTTTCCTAATTTTTCAGCGTTATTTTTCTGGACAACGCAAACGGTCTATGAATATTCAACTAAAATTACAGAGTGTGTGTCTTTACACATTTTTGCTACGTTATATGTCATCCTTAGTAAAGAGAAATCTCAAATATAAAATACACTTTGAAAGAAAGTAAAAGAAAAATACGTTTTTCCATGTTAGAAAAGAAAAAATAAAATGATAAAGTTTAAGTACGGGTCAAATCTTGTACAAAAAAGAAGAGTGTGTTGCGTTTTCTGAACAAAGAAAAATAGCGTTAAATTTCATAAAAAATATCGAAAAACACAGATAATTTGATTATATTCACTCTTACCACTATATTAGAGAACAAAGATCATGAAATTTCTGATAACTGTTCGTGTTTAATGGTGTATCTGTCCATTATTGATGATATGTTTGCTTGGTGAATTGAACTGACGTACTGCTACTCATTCCTTTTGCTTTCCGCAATCTCGTTCAGCATGAAATAAACGATAAAATAAGTATTATTTATTTTATACGAAAATGATTTGTTTTCATAAATTTGTCGATCAATCAAGAACTTATTGACGATTGAACGACTGTAATAACGGAAAGTATAATCATAGTTATTCAATATCATCGGGTTATGTTCCCATTTTAAAAAGACGATTAACAGACAACGGTATAGAATAATACCCGGATAGAAAAAGAAGAAAACGATATCTTTAATTGAATCTTAAATAATGTTGTTTTTTTCAACACTTTTCAATGTTTCTTGAAAGTAATGTCTCGTTATTCTTATTGTAATACAAACTATTCAATAGTTAATGACAAAATTCACTCACACACACACACACACTCGTTTTTCGACCAAGCATGACTATGATCAAAATTATTGACTGATGGATAATACTGAACGTAAATTATTCAATAAACAGCCCGTTCTGTCTATGTGTTAGAACGATATACGTCCACGATGAGTCAGATAGAGAGGTGAACAATAGAGAAAATGTATAAGAAAAAAAAAAACGGAGAGAGAGCGAGAGAGAGAAAATGAACAAACAAGAGAGGTGAACACGCAAGAGAATCTGAACAAGCGAGAGAGAGAGAGAGGTGAACAAGTAAGAAAGAATGATGAACAAATAAGAGAAAAAAATAAGCGGAGACGGGATCGTTGAAGAAAAAAAATGTTCAACTAAATCGTCATTTGTCGAAACGCAAGGCTAAATTTCTACGGTTAACATCATCATTATTATCATCAGGTTAGAAAATATTTCAAGCATCTGTTCTAGATCATTTGATAATACTCTCTCTCTCTCATCAGTTCTAGTCATGTAATGAAGATGTAATCTGTTATTTTAACCAAATATTTATCAATTTTATTAAGTAGAACAAAAAGAAATAACAGCAAAAGCTTTTTCTTCTTCTGTCATTGTAGTAAAATTACATGCAATTCTTAAAGACTTTACAGAATAGTTTGTAATTATAATTTTTGTTTTATATTTTTAGATGGTTGATTTTGTTGAATTTTCCTCTACTTATCCATTTGAATTTGAACAATCACCCATTGTTGTCATTGAACTATCCTCACTTACATTTCATGAATCACCAGAAAATCAGATATTATGTCAACCGTATTTTAGCTCAAATTCTTATAAAATTGCATTTTATGCAAATTCGACAGCTTATTATGAAGAATTAACTGAAGATAAAATTCGTCAACGTATAGCCATTTTAAATCCACAATTAGAAATAACCGATATTAAAACGGTTCTTGAACAAATTCGTGAAATGTTAGATAATAGAAAATCAGAAATTAATTTTAAATTATTATCACCAAATTTAGTTGCAATTGAAATTAAAGAAGGTTAGTTGATTTAAAATAAATTTTCTATAGTACAACTTTTAAAACAGCTATGTTATGACTATTTATAGGTCCATTTAAATATAAATTTCGTTGTGAACAAAAAACAGAATTATATGAAGAACAATATGTGAAACATTTGTTAATACAAATAAGGGAATTACAATTACGTGAGAAAAAGCTACAACAATTGTTAACAAGTAGACCAGAAAATGGTAAGAGAGAAGGTTTCATTGGCTGTAATCTACGTTATTAGCGAGATGTTTTCTCTTATGGATCGTATCATCACTATCTTCCCTGGCAAGATAATTTTCACTAACCGGTTAATGATCACCTTCTGGAAGAATCTTGTATTTTTGGAAAAGAAAGTGGTTCATTTAGAATTTATTCTGAAGAAAGTGAATAATTTCTTTTTTTATTTGAAACCTGGCGTAAATCCGTTAATAGTTCTCAAAAAATTATCAATTTTTTTGGAAGATAAAATTCGGGTCGAGCTGGGTTCAGGTCACAGTTGGGTGACCCGTTTCGGTCTCTGTAATATACTGTAAAGCAGCTTTTCTAACTATAGAGTACTAGGATTTAAATGTATAGTTTACTTTTTTTTGCAGTGAATTTTGGTCAATTGAGAGAAAATGATATTTCTTTGTTGACTTATAGCTCATTGTTTATCATCAACTAATCAGTTTCGTATATGTAATAACCTTTGACAGATGGAATATTCAAATTTCAATGTTCTTGTTTCTTAAACCCATGGGACCAACATTAGGATCAGTCCAAGCACTAAAGATTATCTTCGTGAGACAAGTTTGGATGACTAATATAAATAAAGAGAAAATTTCAAAATTTTCTTTAAAAGTTCAAAGGCATGTTTATATTTTTCATAAAGGCGCTACATGATTTGTTGATAAGTAGTTAAAACCTGTTATTTAACTGTAAAGTAGTTGTTTCCTGATGTTATTTCAAAATGGTATCTTAATGGGCTATTTCCGGTTGACATAAAGTCCAGTTGAATGTCTGTTTTTAGAGTATAATTTATGTAGTAAATGGTAATCGCTAGCAGATAGTATTTAGCTGATTAGAAGTCAGTTTTTTTCTTAGGTACAAAATATGTATGAGTTATTAAATGCCAGTGTTTGCTGCACTTAGAGAACAAATTTCGGCTAAACAACTATTCTGGATATCTCTGAGTGCCTGTGAAATCAAAGTCCTACGACGAAGTTTAAGTTCTTCCCTTGGTTTTTTGAGCGAAGCTGAAAGCTTACTGTATAATCTAAAAAGGTGTCTATTGAATAGGTTTCAATGCTGAAGAGTTTAATGGCGCGCCGGTTGATGAAGATGGTGACGATGATGACTACGATCTACTTAATGATAACTTATTTGAATATGCGTTTAATCAACATGGTCGACAACTTGTTTCAATGGCATTTTTAAAACGTGACTATTTTAAATATCGAAAAGCCATTGATCCATCAGCTACAGCACCACCATCATTGGCAACAAAAATTGCTATGATAATAGATGGTTTGCCATTGGCAGCAAGAAAACTCAATCTCATCGTTAAACGAAAAGAAAATGAATTAGCCGAAATCGAAGAGAAAATCAAACGAAAACGTTTTGAATTAGAAGTATTGGGACCCGACAGGCTAATGGTGCCACATCACAGTCATACTGATGAACAAGCAAAACTATCAAGTAAGTTCTGTCTAACGTATGGGCTTGTCTAAAATCATATATCTTGTAAAATAGGAGATTCTCAGTGCAAACTATGCTCTCTTCGGAAAGTTACAACTTTTCAGTTTCCAATATCTATTACACCAGTTATTCATGTATAAAATGTACTAGATATCTTGATATACGAAAGTGTGATGAGAAATAGCGTATGCAAGATAATGATTTTATTGTGACCGACTGCCAAATGTCACCTTTTTTTAACGATTTCTGCAGAAATGTGTGTTTTTTCACACTTTTCTAGTCACACTATTGCAACACCGGAAAACGCATGGCTCTTATATGTGTTTTCTTGCGCTGTATCTTTACCCTACAAAAATAAACAAGAAAATGATAGCTTTTTGTCTTTTATCGCAGGATCTTTTCTGTTACATTTTTCGTTGCGTTACATTGCGTGTGTTTTTTCAAGAAAATTCTCGCTAAAATGTTTTTGTTTAACAGCAATGCAAAAAAGCCGTGACTCACGTAACTCGTGTATAATTTGAAAAAGCGGAATGTGGAGTGATATATAGGTATATGTGGTCCTTTTCCGTCGAAGATTTACTTGCATTGAGATTTCTCTAAATGACTCCACTTAGCTTAGAGAATACTGTGAGTAAAGCTAGGAGTGAGGTATGAGGCTTTGCCTTTGCGAGGGATTGTCTGAGAAATACATAAAGCTTCGTTGCTGTTGTCACTGACAATAATATTTTGAGATATATTTGTAATAATATATTTAAATATATTTGGTAA
Source organism: Didymodactylos carnosus (assembly GCA_905250885.1). Lineage (NCBI taxonomy): Eukaryota > Metazoa > Rotifera > Eurotatoria > Philodinida > Philodinidae > Didymodactylos > Didymodactylos carnosus. The sequence goes on from CAJNOQ010009552.1 coordinate 8,881, forward strand.
TTTTGAGAGAGTAATTTTTGAGAGTTTAATAATTTAATAATATTCGTGAGAGACGAAAATTTTACCGCAGATTTTTGCAAAAGAACGACGTGAAGTTTTGCAGTTTTTTGCAAAAACATCTCTGGAAATTGTGACGTGGGCTACCATCTAAAATTGTTTTTCTGTCTTTATAGAAGTACAACAAAATGGAGAGATCACACGAACTAAACAAAATCTTTCGGCATTTTCAAACGATGAATTATCATACAAAAACGGTGTAGAAAATATGATCATTGATGACATTGTTAAATTAATTGTGGCAAATGAAGAAATTCAAGGAAAAAATGGCTAAGACAGTTATGAAAAATCGTTCAAATTAATAGAATAATTTGTTTGTACTGTGAATAATGAAAATATTTCTCAAGAATTTTGATATTGTATTTGTTTCAGATATTTTTTTTGTTCTGAATTTTCTTATTCCCACCTGTTGCTGAAATAACATTCCTTTGTAAACTGTTTGTGGTAACGTGTTTCAAAACTATATTTCACCTACAGTTTGAAAGGAAGAAAATTATGAGTAGATTATTTTGGTGAGTGGATCGAGTTATGAGTTGCAACCAGAAATTTAACAATTCGAAACAGATGCTTCTGAAGATCACTGTTTTTTGCTATTAAAAACCACTAAAGTAGGAAAAAAATTGATGCCGTTCAACACAAATATGAATGGGGTTAGACTTATTAAAATACTCGAAAGGTAGGTTAGTTTTAGCAGAAAGTCTGAAAAATTGAAAATACGATTGTTGATTTTTCGAGCAGAAAATGAAATAAAAGTTTCAGAGATAAGTCATAATCCGATGGAGTTCGTAAAAACTTTCTGGAATCGATATTTTAAAATACGAAATCGCGAATATGTGGGAACATATTCTAAAGAATTATTACGAGCGATAGCACCGTGGAGAAATAACACCCGAATATTTATACAAGACCGGGTACTAGTAATACAGCTAACCGTAAAATGATTAATAGAAATGCTAAAAATACAAAATATGGCTATACCTACCAAACTGTAATATCGCTGTAATAAAAAGGTGTCGAAAGAGTTACTGTTTTTCTGTTAACACGGTATTTCCCAAGCAAAAATCGTCTATGGAGAGGAGCTAGCTTCAACACAGACGTAACCGGACGGTTATCTACGACGCGGAGCTAGGTAAATGTACCTTTTTACCTAGTTAGCTAGCTCAACCTAGTAGTAAATCGAGCACTAGGTTGTCATATCGAGTAGGAGCGGGAGGTTGGCATCTAGGTTAACCGCCCAGTTAACCGA
>CAJNOQ010009553.1:0-10183 GCA_905250885.1 Didymodactylos carnosus
GTTTGATCTTCAGAAGTGGTCACCCATCCTCTTACTAGTCAAGCTCATTCACAGTGGAGAAAGACAACATTTTGTCACAATTCTTCGATTTTTTATACGGGAGTTTTTATGCGGTTTTGATAAGAATAAATCTGTATATGAAACCCGACTTAAATTTAATTATATTTAGTAATTTTGCATTTCTCCACTGTGAATGAGCTTGACTAGTAAGAGGATGGGTGACCACTTCTGAAGATCAAACCTTGCATTATTATGGAGTTTGTCAGTATTAAGTAGAGAATTGTGACGTAGTGTCTTTCTCTATTGTGTCAAAACTACGATTAGTAAGAAGATGGATGACCACTTCCCAAGATCGAACCATAAGTATGATGCTTTTCACATTACCTCAACAGTTGTTGAGTGCAAGTTACTAGATATAGTTTATGTTTAAAAGAATGAGTCATTTCTGATAGAATGAAAAGAAATACTTAATGTAGAGAAGCAGAACATGTGCATTGTACAGTGATATCGTGCTTCGCTCTCGTCGTGTGAAAGTTATCGTTCTTTGTTCGATAAGAACAAGGAATAGTAACACCCGCATACGGTGTGGACGGAGTTTGTGTTGCTTGTCGTGCCTTAACTCTGTCTTTCTCGAAGGAAACTACCTGACGAGACCCTTGAGAAAGGTCGAAACCGGTCGTGGTATCTTCTTTGATTCTTTCAGAAATGAATTCTGTCTGAGTCTCTAGTAACTAAGAAGGCGGTTGAAAAATTACTAAGTATGAAGTATAAAATGTAACGGGCTACAAGATGAACAACTTTAAAAATTTTAGAATACAGTTTTTGGCTGCTCGCTCGATAAGTCTGATTATTCGAAATTCAGCAATATTTTTTTCAGTAATTTATTTTTTTCTTAGCCAAATAATATTTGTAAGTCGAAAAAACTTCAAGACATATACTTTGAAGTGTCCTCCACAAATTGATAAAGTGTCAGAGTCAAAGTTCAACATTTTGCTTATTTTCAGCTGGAAATGGAAAACACCTTGAACCAAATTTCGCTCGAAGGAAGCATTTTCAAAGAAAAGTGTGAGTTCAAAAGTTGTTCAGAATCAGATTTTCTGGAGTATGAACGAACGATTTTTCAAAAGTCTTTAAACTGGAGTTTTCAATTAAATTTTACTAACTTTTAAAATTTTAAAAACCGTATTTTTTAATTTAAAATGGATTTTAACGAAGGATGGGGTGCAATAAGAACGAGCATCAGCCCCATTTCGGATCTTCTCGAAAGGTATCAAGAATAAAAGAGCATACAAGTTTATGGGGTTCTACATCGTTGGTAGAGACCTGCACGGGTTAAGAAAACCTAACCCGATCCGACTACCAAAATGGCGACCCGCACCCGACTACAACTTATCCCGAACCCGAACCGACCCGATAACATCTGAATCCGAATCCGATCCGACAACAACTTAACCCGAACCTGACCCGACCCGATGAAAACAATCTCACCAGAAAACTGTGTTTGAAAAAGAATATAGACTTGGCTTATTAGACAAAAGTTTTTCGGTGCATACTTTAGAATCTCGTAGTTCAAAAAAAAATTTCTGAACGACTTCTGATTGATCATGTTGTCTAAAAGATTAATCTATTGAAAATTCCTCAGTGCACTTTGCCAATAGATTATCTTAACCGAGATGATAACCACATTCTTTTTCTCATTGGTCAGTCAGTATCACCTAATACTAAGATAGCAAGTAGAGAGCATTATAGTAAAGTCTTCTATGTATGAGTGTTTAAAACGGTACATTGAGGAAAAGCAGTAAGGGATGTATTGCCATTAATTTCAGTGTAGGAAGTTTATATTTTAAATTGCGTCGCCAAATATTCAACCCGACCCCACCCGACAACATCTTAACCCGAACCCGACCCGACCCTAGGATCGGATCGGGTTCGGGTCGGGTTGCAGGTCTCTAATCGTTGGTTCCCCTTCGGACCTTATATCTGTCAGAAAATCGATCAACTTTGAACAATAGCTCCGCGAGCCCATTCCGAGGTGTTTTTCGTAATTTTCTCAAAACACAACAAGTTTGAAGGAAAGTCTTATATACCATTCGATGTAGCTTTAAACGGCGAACAAAACTGTCTATTGCTCAATTGTTATATACACTGTGAACACTCACGTTTTTGCCATATTACTGTTAAAAATGACCTTTTGAGCTTAGCCAACGATAGTATGTCAGCTTTTTCATCGGGAAAGAATCCAGGTTGCGGTCTACATTATATATCAAAAGAAAGCTCTTTCAAAACTCTAAAAAATGCTATGCAATTCCTTTCTAATCAATACTGCGAACACCGACGTTTTGGGATATTACTGTTAAAAGGCGGTCTTTTCAGCATACCTAACGAGAGTATTTCTATTGTTTTCACCATGAGAGAACCTAGGTTGCGGTCTATATTATATATCAAAAGAAAGCTGTGTCAAAACTCTACATAACGGTGGGTAATTTATTTCTCGTTGGAAGTGTGAACACTCACTTTTTAGTCTAATATAAAAGTTGTAGAGTATGAAAAGAGCTTTCGAATCATGTCTTTACTTTCACTCAAAAATGTTTAAATGAAAAGAAACAAGCGAAATGGCTTCGTGAAGAAATTACATCAGTTTTTTGCTTTCTTTTGCGGTGGGTTTTATCGTTATATTTATACCAGTAAAAAAGACTTCTGTAAACTTGATCTGCACGGAGCCTTATGCAATCGAGTGCCCTCTATCAAACTAAGCAAAAAAGAACGGTGGAAGAAATGTTTTTGATTTTCGTAGACTTGCTCCAAAAAAAGTACCATTTCGAATTCGGCAAAAAATCAGCAAAAACGAGCAAAAAACTTGTTTAGTGTGCAAAATGCGTATTTTAAGATTGTTTCGACAAAGTGAATAGTGAATTTTGTAGAGAATTTAATTCTTTATCCACTGATATACTTTCTGAAACTTTTTAAAAAACTAAGTAGGTCAGAAAATTGAAATAAAAAAGCTTCTAAATTTTAAATTTGAATTTTCGATTTCAAAATTTAAGTTTCGTTCGTTTTAAAGTTGATATTCGTAATCAGCGCAAAAGACTGCGTCTAATGATGTGCTTTGACGGCTGGTTTGAGAGAAAAAATATCGCTCAACTCACCACAGCTGAGGATGACAGTTACGCGTTTTAGCCGATAACTTTTGTGGCTAGTGGCGGATCCCGAGAGGAGCTGGAGATGGCTGAGCTCCCTCTAGAAAATTTCACGGTATATTCGAGTGAGTGAAATTTTGAAAAAAATCTTGTACTGTTACAGATACTTTGAACAACGGATGCGGAGCTGAGCTCCCTCTAGGCCGAAATCCTGGTTCCGCCACTATTTGTGGCCACACTTTTCTTTGAAAATGCTTCTTACGAGCGAAATTTGGGTAAAGGCGTTTCTAAAAATACCTTTTGCTCCAAAATTCCATCGGGCAGGTCAAAACATAATTACTCAGTCAAAACTTGACCAAAACTTGACAAAACTTGGCCGAATTTCTTGTAGATACATCTTGATGTCCCCTATCGATTGACGTCAAAACCGAGGTTATATGTAGAAATCTGAAAATTTCTCGTCCGTTTAATAGAGTCACATGTATTCACATTAAGAACCCTGCCGGAATAGAAAATTTGAAAGTATGAAAAAGCTGAACAGCAGGTTCGATAGAGAATTTTATTGCGCATCTAACCATATATAATGTTTGGTTTGAAACTATGATCATTTCTCAAAAAATAATTTTTTAAAAAGTTTGACCACTTACTGACATAAGATGAAAACTCATTGTATCAACTCAGTGTGGAAGTATAGTGAAGACAATGTTTATACTGGATTTTGTAGAGTGGAAAACGCGCTATAAACTGGCGATAAAAGGCTTCAAAGAACATGGCTGTTGTTTGAGAAAAACATATTTTTCGAGCAAAATTTGAAGTTTTCATTTTTCATACGCTTCACTAAAACTTTTATAGCAGGTCAAAGAAATACAGTACCAGGCCCAAATTTTGTCAAAAATTGCCTGACACTTAAGTCTATTTAGCAATGCAATTTGAGTCTTCGAGACCGCCTATATTAACAAGAAAAAAAATTCAACATTGGAAAAAGTTTCGTATACATTATTGATCGTATTGGTCCTAAAATTGATTTTTGAATGAAATTTTCACCAAAAAATGAAAATCAAAAAAACCTTTCGAAATATATATATTCAGTTTGCGACGTTGATTCCGAATATAATGTTTCTATTAAATAAAACGTGAGACTTGATGAATAAAATTGAGAATACCGGCAGAATTTCGATTTTTACGCTCTTGATCTAGAAAATATGAACTTTCTCAAGGCGAAGCACGGTGGGAAAAACAGCAATATGTACTTTTAAAGGTCGTTTAATGGCGGTTCTAATGAAGTGCAAAAATCGGCTTCATCTTTTCAAAGACAAAACTAGAACTTGGTTCGAAAAATTATTTACTATTACTATTTGTCCTACATTACCCTACATGTGTAAGTTGTATTGAATAGAAAATAATATGCACTAAGTGTACAATAGAAAATAATGAGGATTTGCTATGAAATTTCGATATACAAATGCTACCAGTGGCTTGCCGCCTTTGCAGAAAAGGTAGAAAAAGACGAAAAGAATGGGCGTTTCATTTATTTTTCTTTCTGTTATTGATGTTTCTTATGAAGTACATTGTGTCTATATACCAAAATTGACAGGAAGGGGGACAAAATTGATTGGAAGTTCTAAAATCTCTCCAAATCTTTTAAAGTCTTGTTCAAATCCTTCCGAATGTGGAGGGACAAAAGGGATTCGCGGATTTTGAAGATTTCAAAAATCTGGAGGGCTTTGAAAAAGATTTTGAGAGATTTTACAGATACAAATCAGTTTTGTCCCCTTCTAAATCTTTTAAAATCTTGTTCAAATCCCTGCAAATCTTTTGAAATCTTCAAAATCCTCAAATTAGTTTTGTCCCCTTGGTATAAAACCTACATTGGCTCTTGTTACCACGCTGTCGTTGCAAAATCGAAGCTTTAACAGCTAAAAGTGCTTTCTTTTCCATATTAAACTTCAGTTTAATTTTAATTTATGTCTAAGTATAACATAAGAGTATGACGTATCCGTTTTTTGTTCCATTCAATGTTTTTGATTAGAAAATAGCAGCCAACATGTTTATGACAAATCCTTCGGTGGAGCAATATCATGGAGCAAATTATTCTTTCTGAAGTCATCTCTTCAACATTTCGAAATGACTTGAGATCAATAAATAAAACCAAGATACATAATGAGAGGATAAAAAACAAAGGACGCTCGAGATCAACGTCGAAAACAACCCTGTTAGCAGCACTCAGTGAAAACTTTTTGCAAGCAAAGTTTCCTATTTAACAAAGCTGACAGAAATGACTCTTTCTTGAGTGGGAAGAGATCTTTTCTTGCAATACTTTGCCTGTGTGGATATTTCTAGTTGTGGTTGTCGTCTGTGTGATTATAGGTTACTATCCATGATCCTGCCTATCTTGACAAAAGCTAGCATTGTTCCGTAAGAAAGATAAGATTTTCACAGTTTTTCAGGCCTGTGGACCATGGTCTTGTCCTGACAGACTGCCGGTATGCTTCTAGAAGTCTGTATTTCCAGGAAACAAGCTTGTTATGACAGAACCTCCGAGATTCGATATGCGTATCCGTCCCATACGTGACCATTGTCTCATTTTGAGCACTTTTTAGAGCAACGAATCGATTTTATATAGGGAGGAATCTATCTACTGTAACGAGCGACTTCTTGTTTGTTCCTTGGATAGAGTACTATGTCGTTAAGAAACTCTTAGCATGTGTGAAGTTTCGAGCTTCAACAAAATCCGAATAGATAGCAGCAGTGCTTACCAGGAAAAATTCTTAAACGATCCACTTGGATTTTATACATATTTTACCAGTAGTTAGGCCAATAATGAAACAGCCGGAAAGGATTTCGTACCGAGTGACTTTGTCAACGAATCGTAAGTAAAACAAATAAACAAATTTTACATGGCGATAGTTTGGCTCTTCTTCTCAGTAGCAAGCATTAGAAAATTATGTACTTTTTCCGCGCTGCACCAAATTAGGTAAAAATTGGGCGCTATGTGCAAAATTTTTACCTAATTTGGTGCAGCGCAGAAAAAGTACATAATTTTCTAATGGATGATGCGGAGAGCTGAAATTTACACTGCTCAAAGCATCACTTAGTTATAGTATGTACTTAAAATTGCTATACATTTTACATGCTTCAAGAGAAATCGTATTTTGTTGCTTATATCTATTATCACTAAAGTGGAATTCATGGAAATAATAAAAGCACAATTTTACTCAAACCATTTGAATTGTACGTCGGAAACTTTAGATGCATAAAATTAATGAGTACCACTATGGAAACTGTGAATTTTTAAAATTATTAATAGAAATCCAAGTTTGCACATCTTTAAACCTCAAAACTGCTACTACAAAGAAATTCTAAGTTACAAAATTCTACACAATATTTTTAATATTTACTACAATATTTCTTCGCTCAACAAATGTCCATTCGAATTGCGATAACACTTATACCGTAGATATGATTTATTTTTCATATATTGCGGATGTACAGTCGGCTAACGGCCAATCAAGGCATGAAGTAGCTTTGTTTCGATACCAAACTGCATCATCTTGTAGAGCATACAGGAGCTGAAAAAGTATCACAATGCTTTGATGAAGGATTTTAATCGGGTGGGCTAGAGATGAAAACACTGACGACAATCCATTACATTTCTGTAAAGAATATTCATTCGCTTTTCTACCCTCGCCAAGCTGGTAATGACTGCCAGTGTTGAGCGTCAATCTATTGTCCACTTCAAACTAGAACGCATTCGATTGTTTGTTAAATAACTTGGCAACGCTTATATCAATCGCGGTTGAGTTCTCACCATTGGAAATGTTGAACCATACGAGAATAGTAATACTCGAGAAGTTTTCTGCAGGTTTGCCTTGAGATATCTTGAAAACCTTCAATTGCTTTCTTTGATTAGGTGTATTGTCAATGTCAATTTAGCTCTGTAGTAACCGAATCTCTACCCCATAAAACCTTTGGGGTCGGTGTATCAATGTACCGATGTTTCTTGTTGCTCGTAATCATTAATTTGCAATTGTTAGTTCCAGTTTCGCTGTTTTTTTTTTTGTTCCTGTTTGTAATTCTCTTCTCTCTAAGCATCTTGTTCCGAACGTTCCTTCCTTTTCTTTTGCTAGTAGTTTTTTATGTCAGCGGCGTGCTGAGAAAAGTGCACTTAATTGTATTAAGGATAATATTGTTGCATTCATGAACATGGCCACAATACCGTGTTCACATACAATGCTGATTACTCTCTGAATGACTACTAATGAAAGGAAATCAGAGATGTGAAAAAACGTCGTAGAAGGGTGAGATTGAAAGAACGGAAAGAAGTTTGATCAAATGTTAGTTATCTAGTAGAAAAAGAGTCATACAGCAACGATCAAAAGGTAATGTCACAAAATGAGGAAACCAATACCGCAAGTAATCAACTTACGCAATTTGCTGAAACTTGTCCAATTTTAATTCGTGCTGAAGGGCGAAGTCGCATTTTGAAAATGAATAAAGGTGCCATATAAGAAGGCCCTCTAAATCTAGACTTTGAACACGTTTAAAAGCAGAAGGATCGAGCGACTCTGTTTATGTATGTGCTCTTTTCCCGAAAATATCGCCGGCGGGAGAGTAGTCTTATCGGCCTTCCTCCTTCAACTAAAAACGAAGCTGATTCCGCCTATATATTTTGACCGCCTTTGCTCTTCTTTAGTCTGAAAAAGTGTTGCACTTTCTTCATTTCATAAGTCTGAAGCATAGAAAAGGCTATGCCACACGTTTCTGATATCTTACCGATGAATCAGATTGTACAGCTTTCTAGTATCCTACCAATCGTGAATTTTCGAACACATGTCAATACAACTTGAAAGCATTATTCTGCTCTCGATCGTCCTCATATGTGCTGTGATTGGACTGTGTATTTCAATTTTTGTACTTTCAATCATATTTTTTCGACGATCAATTATCAGAGCAGATCGTATTGACTATTTGCTCATTGCCAATCCGTATATAGCTTTTTTCTGTTCTTGTCTTCTCTATATGGACATGTATGTCCACTCAATTTATGGATACTTACATTCAAACAGCTCGTTCGATGGATGGTGGTGTCGTGTGAAATCTTATATCATTTATGTAACCGGATCTGTGTATTTCTACTCATTTTTACTTCAAGCCATCTACCGACTTTGCCGAATCATATTTCATACACGACTCGCGCTTCGATCTTTCCGTCTTTACGCAATTATTTCAATCGCTCAATGGATTTTCGGTTTTTTGCAAACGTTTCCAAGTCTCTTCGTCGGTGACATTGAATATCTGCACAATGATTTTTATTGTCAGCTTGCACCAACCAACCTGCGTGGAACATTAATTTGTTTGTCAGTTATTTATCTAATACCATTTATTTTGACATTGGTCTGTTACGCCTGCACTATTTATCATGTTCGGACACGTAGCGCAGCATTGACTACTATTAGTCGAAATTCCAGCATACGTCGTGATTTGACTATTTTGAAACGTCTTGTCGTTCTGCTCACTTTTGTGACGACAGTAGCTTTGCCGCATGTACTTCTTCCTATTATTTACGCCATCTCTGGGTATCTTCCATCCTGGGCGAGTCCATTTGAATGGGTTACAACTGTAATCTCACTTGTCTGTGCTTCGATCATTCAGATATTAGACTCTTCTCATTTGAGAAAGTTATACACTCGGTCGCATCGTGTACATCTCGACACAGTACATACAGTAGCGCAGAATACTCGTATGTGACTAAAGGAATTAGAATTACCATTCTGGGAATGAAAAAATAGCGTCCCTAATATGTTAAAAAATGCAGAAATAATTTCTCAGGATTTCAGAAATAAATTTTATAAACCCTCAAAGGGCATAGAACACTGACATAAAGCCTGAAATGTGGATCCACAAACAAAACTATCAACTACAAAATTAGAAAATGGTTTAGTGGCTGCAGGTATAGAATACATTTAAAAACAAAACTTCATTTTTGAACTTCATTCAGTTTTAAAATTCAAATATATCGGATTATGATGGAAAATTTTCCTACTTATTTCCATCAAACCGTTAGGTTACTTTGTTGACTTACATTAGTAATAATTTCACTTTTGGGCTGATGATACGCACTTTTTATAAATCCATTATATCAGTGTACCTTGAAATGGACTGGCGGGTGTAAAGGGTTAAGATCTTATACGATAAACAACCCTATATTTTTTGGAATAATTGTCGACGGACTGTATATCAGTCTGCCTTCTGGTTTTTAATACTTTAAGCCCCGCCCCCTCAGAAATTATCTCCGACACCGCACGTCCGATGTTGTCGAAACTTTCCATAAATGTTAGGCCTAATAATTATTATGCCTGATTATAGGCAACCCTCAAGGGTTGCCTATGGACGAGTGCGATGGACCTGCCCGTGATAATGGTTTCAGAATACACACCGACTGCATTCTTACGTTGTAACGCAAACAATTTTTTTTGCTAAATACGGCAGAAAATTCTGCATGCGTTGTAACGCAAACAATTTTTTTTGCTAAATACGGCAGAAAATTCTGCATGCGTTGTAACGCAAACAATTCGCTCCTGCAAAATTACGCAAAATTTTGTTTTCACGAAAAATTGTATTAATTTCGCTCGTGTAACCATATTTTGCGTTACTTCACTTAAGGTTTTGCATGCGTTTTGCATGAAATTTAAACATTGAAATAACGCAGAAAAGAGCGACTTGCGTACAAAATTTTGCAAAAAGGTCAACTAACGCAGAATTTTGTTAATAACCTTTTTGTTACTTTTTGCAAAATTTTGTTTTTGCAAAAAATATGACATTTTTATTATGGATTTTTGCAAGGAACAAAGTTTTGCAAAACTATTCAACCAAATATTTACAAAATTTTATATTAGCTCAAAATTAGTAAAAATTTTGTGTGTTTTCGCCAAATAAAATTTTTCTTGAAAACAATGCTAAATTTATTAATAAGACGCGTATATGTCTCTTTTAAAAGGTAACACCTCATACAAAAATAGTAGGGTGCATAAGATCAGCAACACTGA
>CAJNOQ010009554.1:0-10180 GCA_905250885.1 Didymodactylos carnosus
TAACCCTTGCTTCAATATATTTATTGCGCAACAACAAATGTACACCGGGTAGTCGACACCAATATTGTGCTCGCTCATCTTGGGGCTTTTCTGGAACCATCAACAAATGAGGGTCGCCTTGAATGTGACAGACACCTGTGCTATTGCCGTACTCGCCTATTTAAATATAAAGAATGTATTGTTTCACAAATACTATACTGAGAAGAACGAATAATAGCATAAAGAGAATAGAGGCGTTCTTTTATGTTTGTAATTAATTTTGTTGATTAATATGTTGAAATTAATTTTAGTTTGAGTTCAAATTTAAGAATGAATCAGGAGCAATTTTTTGTACACTAACCAGCAATAAGGGAAATCAGTGTGATAACAGCCTTAGTAAGTATGACTTTTCACACAATGTGTAACACCGATGTAATAAGTCGTGTTTCCCGAACGTGTGCCTAATTATCCTAGAAAGTTCTCCGATCCTGTACACGAACAAAAGCCCCAGTATGTTTCTCATTGACCAAATTCATACTGTTACTTAAATTTTTTCTAACACCACGCCATTTTGTTCTTTGTTTAGATGATAATTTAAGAAGAGCTGTTAAAAACAATCTCAAATAGCAAATTCATGGTTCCAGTTGTTGCCTACTCGTTTCCTCACGCAATATTTCGTTCAACAAACGATAAAGGCTCGGAGTGCCTATAAGAAAGATTGTGAAGGCCCCTACCATATAGAGCAGATTAGACCGAAATAAAATCTCCCCATTTTCCAGCTGCATCTTCCAAATAAACTTGTATTCCTTTCCTTTTATCCATAGCAAACAGGGAAGGACCTTTACTGATGCAGGAATTCTTAACTGCTAAAATAGGTAGCGCAATAGTTATAACAAAGTCGAATGATACAAATGGACGGATCTCATTTAAAGAAACATTGGATTACGAATAACAATACGTCAACATCCAAATGTGTGCATATCTGCTTTGATTATATACTTTCCCGCACACAATTCATTTCAGTGTTGTTATTTTAGTCTTTGTTCTATGACATTAGTATTTATCAACGATTCGATTTAATACACACATCGGAGGGGCTGTGTGTGGTTCCACCTGATGAGTGTGAGTTGGAATATGCCGATGGTCAACAGAATCGGCTGAACACAGAAAATTCAACAATTGAATAAGAAATTACAGTTCAAAGTGCTGAACAAATCTGTGAGACGTTTATGAAACAAGCAATTAATTCAACTCTACAATTGAATTTAACAGTTAATCCGGTGATGATTGAGAACTTGAGAACTTCATGTGTTAATGATGTTCGAACGACCGGTGATAAAACTGTGAGTAATAATGCAGGTCTGCATTCACTCATAGAAAGCATATGCTACTAAGGCTGGTGCCAGTAGTATTCACGTACTGGTAGCAGATGGAGTAAATGAACCGTTTCCCAGTGATGAAGAATTTGAAACTATTATTAGCCAAAGTGTGACGGTAGTCGAGCAAGCAATAACAACGGCCATAAATCAATCCGATCAAATAATACGACAAGCAAACTCATCATCAAGAACATCCTCGCCGACGACATTCTCGATGACAACGTCCTTGCTGACACCAGGTATCGGTGAGGTCCAGCGAACTAGTCGGTGATTCGCAGAGATTTGGAAAAAGATAGTTTGGAGAGTTTGGAGTTTAATCAAATTTTCCTTGGAAACGTCTTAGCTTTCGTATAATGTGTAATGTGCGCATGCACCACAAACCATTGTCCGAGAAAGTTAGGTAGTTTTCAACAGTCGACGATTGCGACCAAGAGCAGCTGACTTCAAAACTGTATCACATGTAGGATATCTGATTTACGGCGAAGGTAGAAGAAAATGATTCCATTTTGGTGACCTTACAGAAGCTATCACTTTCTGTATAGGTGAGCGATAATAAACAATTTTTTCAAAAGAATCGCTTCAGAGAACCAAAGAGAAAATTTTTGATAGATTTTCTTTGTTTGTGAAACGCATGTTGAATACTTCATTTGACACAGGGCTTCGCATAGATCATGAATCTGGCATTTACTTTAAAACTTTTCTACCAGAATAGTGTGGAAAATACGAAATACTTCTGATAAAACAGTCTGGTCTCCAGCAGGGATGTCACGAGAAATGAAAGAGCCTATATTTCGGTCATTTTACCAGTGATGGTCCCATACTACTTGAAGATATAAATGACAAGGATCAGATTCGAGAAAAGAATTTTGGCAGACGGTCACAGTTGTGGAAGCTTGTTATTCGTGCCACAATGAATTTGGAGTTTCTTCTCTTCCAGTTTTCGTCGATAGTTTGAGAAAATAAAACACGTGGGATTCGATAGGGCTTGAACAACTGATTCTGGTTCACTATTTCAGGTTAATTTTTCTTATTTTATTATACTTACCAACCAGATTTAGCTTATCCTATTTTTCAGAATTTCCGAGCTTCGGATACGTGCTGCTTTCTACGAATCCGTTCTCCACTTGCACTTTGATAGTATGCTATGCTGTGTGACTAAAGAAATGTGGATGAGACATAATACCTTTAAGCAGATGTGTACACAAGAAAAAAGGAACGAGGGAACCCCCTGAGGTGTCCCCTTCCGATTTCCTTCGTTCATATGCCATTCGATAGGTCATATGGAGGTATGAAAAAGCCTAAGAGGAATAGTGCGCAATTTGCTTCCTTCAAAAGTTAGACGCATTTTTCTAATTTTCCTAGTGGAAAACCCAAGAAATTGAAAAATCCATAACTCCGTCAAATTCAAGAGTATCCGCTTGGAACTTTCACATATGATACCTACCTTAATCTAGTATTTACGCTGTAAGTTTCAAGCCTCGAATGCGTTTCCTTGAGGAGATATAGAATTTTTCATTTTTCAAGGAATAACTGTCGTTCTTATTGCGAAATAACAGCTTTCTGTGTTTTTCCCTCAGACACCTCTCTAATCAGCTGATTTTAGTCTTGTGACAAATCTAACGGCTTCTTGACAGTTAGCATGTGCTTGTCGTGTGAAAAATAACAAAAACACCAAAATAGTAATTAGTAATAGAGAAGCACAGAGAGAAAAAGGCCTTACTCGAGTGTTTTCTTTATCTCGTTCGATACCAACTTTACTAAAAGAGCAAAGCAAAAAACAAAATGATCAATCCTCATAATGTGCACCTAATCTTGTCAAATTTAATTACAAAACTACTCCCTCGTGACGAAGATGTAGCAAAGAATTTGTTCCACAGCCTCGAATCGATTTTAAATTGCACACATTACAGTTTCGAGTCTGAAAAAACATTAGATTTTGATTCTAATTTCGATGAAGAAAGTGACGAGCAAGAAAGCGCGATCAAAAGGAGGAGGAAGATAACAGTCACGCCAATGAAGGTGAAGACGTTCAGGATCATCGTTTACAGTACGATTTCTCCCTTCAGTACATGAAAAGAGCCGTGGAGTATTACGACGAGAAAAACCCGAAAACGGAAAAACGGAGCCATTCCTGGCAAGCCTTTCACAATAAGTTCAGGCGTGTGACAAATAAAAGATATATCCCTCGTTTCAGGAAATATCTTGAGTCAGGTGGCACGAAAAAGCAGAAATTAGACGAAATTGATGACGCAACATACGAGTTTTTTAAAAATGCACGTGAAAGTTTGTCGTTTGTACATGACATTGATTTGAAGAGGCAAGCGTTAAAAAAAGCACGAGAGCTAGACGACCAAACATTCTGTGTCAGCGACAATTGGCTGAATCTATTTAAACATCGTCACGGCATCTGTTCAAGACACGTAACGAAACTCGTGACAAAACGAGAAACGGAAAACGCGGATAACATCAATAAATCTGCCGACGATTTCGTTGTCAAAGTACAAAAAATAATACCAAAATATAAACCCGAATTAGTGCTCAATACTGATCAGTCTGGTCTGCAGTTGGAAATGCATTCCAATCATACACTCTCCTTTGAAGCCGAGAAAATTACCGTAGCAAAAGTTCGATCTGTCCACAACACAACTCATTCGTATACCGTTCAGCCTCTCATATCAATGGAAGGCAACTGTGTCGGTCCGATTTTTCTCTGCTTGAAAGAACCAACCGGTCACTTGAGCGACCCAGTTAGAAAGAGTCTGTTTCAAGCAGACAATGTAGTTGTAACGTGTTCAAAATCGGGCAAGTTGATTACCAGCCTCGGTAAGTCGTTCATCTGAACTGTCGCTGAAAGTTGAAATTTTTTTGCAATTTCGCTATGTCATTATATTTGTTTTAGTTGAGTGTTGGGTTGATAAGGTGCTTCAACCCACAGTCAAAGACAAAAAATGTCTTTTATTATCCGACTATTGGGGAGGCGAAAGAGACGTTAATCACTATGAAAAAGTAAAAAATTTAGAGCGTCTTGAAATCCCCAAGAAAACGACTTCCATGATCCAACCACTAGACGGTAAGTCATCCATTGAAGATGTTGCTAAAGTTTTATTTGCCTATGTTACGCCTCTATTTTTTGCTACATTATTTGTCCTGGTCTTTCATACTTTCATAAAATCTTTAACCGAAACTTTTTTTCACTTCCAAATAGTGTACTGGATTAGACAGTATAAACACATTATTCGTCAAGCCTACGATCACGTCCGTCTTTACGATTTCGATTTGAATCTGGCACAGAGAAATAATATTATTAAACTGAACTCCCTGGCATACAATCAGATCAGCGCCCCAAAGTTTCAGCCTATGACTCGTTACAGCTGATATCAATCAGGATATGTCAAGACTAATCCAGGAACATTCGATAATGTGCAACAGATTTGTTTTACGTTCGAGTCAAATCGATGTCATACACAGAATTGCACAAATATTCCTTTTATTAAATGTACATTTTGTTCGAAGGTTTTTTGTTTTACCAGTTTTTTGATAGTTACCATTATCACTGAACTCTAATATTTTTTATTTAAGTCTGTTACTTGTTAGAAAAAGTTGATTTTCATTTTGAAAATTTTAAAGTTTGTACATAGTTCATGTAGCAATAAAAGGTTGATGTTCGTAATTGAAAAATTTCTCTCCGGCAGTTTTGCGACATCTTCTGTCATCGAAGGGGGATAGACATTAGGGTGAGCGCCAGTATCTCAAAAAAGTTCTTAAATGCTGAACATAAAGATAAGCGCAAATAACACTCAAGCGATGAGGTAAAACTCACAATAACACCTTGAAAAATGAGAAATTCTATATCTCCTCAAGGAAACGCATTCGAGGCTTGAAACTTACAGCGTAAATACTAGATTAAGGTAGGTATCATATGTGAAAGTTCCAAGCGGATACTCTTGAATTTGACGGAGTTATGGATTTTTCAATTTCTTGGGTTTTCCACTAGGAAAATTAGAAAAATGCGTCTAACTTTTGAAGGAAGCAAATTGCGCACTATTCCTCTTAGGCTTTTTCATACCTCCATATGACCTATCGAATGGCATATGAACGAAGGAAATCGGAAGGGGACGCCTCAAGGGGTCCCCTCGTAAGCAATGCATCTTGACGACGCAAGGTACAGTATCAACAACAAACACACTAAGTATATAGAAGCATTCGGTTGATAACTCCGATCAATACTAAAAGCGGCAGACTATAGATACTTGATATACATCTTATTATTTTATTTTCTCCATCTACACTTTCTTTGTTCATACACTTTCTTTTCATCTACACTATGAAGTTCATGGTTGCAACAAGTCATTAACTGAGCCACGTGTATAAAGTGTTTTCTCCTTGATCCTGATCAAGGCCATCTTCACTTCTTTTATCCAATACCACGTTTGTGAAACTTGCCAACCATTAAAATTTCATAAATAGCATATTCACAGTATTTATAATCGACGCTATCATCATCTCTCGTTTAGAACTTCTAACAACAATTTCGGAAATAACAACCACAACAGCAAGTATTCTTCATGCCTCCAACAAATCCAACGTAACTTGTTGTGCTGATTCCGAATATCTAAGTTTCAAAAATTCCGTGTCCCTAGAAAAAAAACATCAAATTTTGATATACAGTGCCTGTGCCCTGAACTTGCTTGGATAATTGGAACAATTGTTAATAAGTAATTGTATTCTGTATTCATGTATTCATCAAGATCAGGGTTAGCTGAATCTCGGTTAGCAGAAACTGAATTTCTTTTTATATCATACAATGCTCTTCCATAAGTGCCACACAAATAAATACCATGATTGGTGTTAAAAATATTTTTCCTTCGGACCGAAGATACTGCTGATGCCAGTTGTACGTTTCAGAACGAGATATATTACGACAATTATTTACCCATTCTGAGCCACTAACACATTGCTTCTTCCGCATTTTACAAATAACAAGGACGTACATCGTACTTTTAGAATATTCGAATATTGTTTCGATACTTCTACTTGTGCGATAAATATGATTAAGAAAAAGATCACTGTATCTTATCTGAAGATTTCTATCACGTATTCTATATGTGTGCGTGCTTACTTCGAAAAATATTTTTTTGTAAATATTTTTCTTTCTTTAAAGTATTATAAACTGAAAAAGACTTCAAACTCAAAACCCGTCTGTATACCTTATCTGGTTCAGTTTTATTTAGTGTTTAAGAATCTAGCATTAGTTTTAGACTATACATAACACAAAATGTGGAAAAAGATAGGTGATAATAGAAAAACACTCTGTTAAAAGTCAATAGCAGTGTATATTTAGATAAAATATTTTCTGCTAGAAATAGGTTTAAATTATTGCTTACAATGAGACAATGTCTTTGGCAAAGTATAGAGCTTGCGGGAAGTCTTGTCCGTGTATTATAACAGAATTACTACGCATGATGCTTCTTCCCGTATATGATTTTCGATTCTTTTGTCAACTTTTTTCAACAACAGTAAACAAAGAATGGCACTGATTAATGTTAGCTTGTACAAGAAAGTATGCTGAGTTTAATGGCAAAAGCCGGTTGCGAAAACATCCTTTATTTCTGGAGTTATAACATTTACTGAATTATGAGCCGTCATTAGAAGATTTGGTGCTTGCTGCGCGCTAAACCAAATTGGGCACTAGGTGCAAAATTTGTCGGTGAATCAGACAGCCGGTTCCTTTTAATTACATCTTCACCTCTTTTTTGGCGTCGACATAGTCAACGTGGTTTTTTTGCCTAAATTTTATTTTTCTCATTGGTTGAAAAAAAGGCGCCAATGAGAAAAATAAAATTTAGGCAAAAACCACGTTGATTATGTCGACGCCAAAAAAGAAGTGAAGATGTAATCATAAGGAACCGGCTGTCGGATTCACCGACAAACTTTGCATCTGGTGCCTAATTTTTATCCAATTTGGTTCAGCGCGGAGCAAACACCAAATTTTCTAATGTGCTATCCCAAAAGCTGGATTTTTCTTGAGCCCAGGTGTTTTGAAGAAGGTCTAATGACAGATTCTTGTGCGCTACGGTCAGGACTCTCTAACCATACGACAGAAGTGGACACTCGTATGAGTGGGAGATTTCGGGTCTCATCCGGCAGGATCCTATTATTCGGATCTTATTATCCTATATCCTATCTATTTTGTTTTAACTGCTCTAAATGGTTGCGCTAAAATACTGAATAAAAGGTTTTTGAGTGCTAGTTTTTTCCGGAAAAGAAGCTGAATGTTGCAAAAAATCTAATACTATTGTTCTCAGGAATTAAAAATCCGATATTTGTAGTTTTTCTTTCTGTATTTCAAACTAAAGGAGAACTTTAAACCATAATTTTGTAGCAGTTTGAGCAAATTATCTAGCACTCTAAAAAGAGAGAGATACTGACTACAATGAGTTTTTGATCAACTCCGCTTCAACGCGCTAGAGTAGCATCCAGACAACAAACTAACTGAGTAGTTCTGGTGTCCTCTTTAAGTTTACGATAGCTTTATATGGGTCACTCTTCGAATGATTCTGCTTCTTATGGCTTTTTTCTTTCCTTCCTTGCTTTTTCTTCTCTTTCACAAGAAATTGATAAATATAGTGAGTAATATTTGTTTCCATCTTTTATCGAAAATACGAATGTCTGGAATTGAAAGTTTTTTTTTATTCTTTTTCGATGAATAATCAAGAGAAAACGGAACAAAAAAAGAACGTGTTCTACTGTTTTTTATTTTATATTTTAGTTAAAATGTTGTAGAAAAAGCACGCACTTCCCTTGTTTACATTTTATTCGGCTAAACAAACTGGTTCGAAATCTATCTATTTTGTTTTTTATTAAAAGCATAATTCAGCGAACTAACTACTCCGAAAAGTCCAACTTCAACATATTACTTGAACAACTGTTACTGATTCATCGCAAGCTGCTCTCTCTAATACGTAATATCGCTTTTCACATATGTTCGTTTCATTTGGTGGACGTCTATATTTTTAGTTCTATTTCAGTGACTTGTTCAAAAAAACTTCTTTGTCCAAAGCCTTTTCCCTTTCAAATACGAAACGAACAGCTGCTGCGCTCTTTTTACTGCAAACTACTAATGATGCATGTAGTCCAGTCAGATGTTCTATGCAGCTTAACAATTAGAAAAATAAGTAGAACATTTTCGATTTGAAGCTATTGTAGCAGAACTTGAAGGCTGCGCTTTGTCTTCAAATTTTGAGTCTGAAATTTTAGAATACTCAAAAGTTAATATGTTCGGATAAATGACTTCTTAATGAAAGCGAGGCTAAATCAAGAGCTAAGTCAGAGTCACAGGATACCCTAAGAGATGACCCCTAAGATGTTTTTGCTCATTTTCAGGTTAACTTACCCTCGATTATCGATCCTCTGAATTCTGAATCTGTTCAACGCAACATTTTTAACAATAATGGAACACGATTCCGTTACAATATGGCTTAATCCAACAACAGATAATTCCCGAGATAGTAGCAGAGTAATTCATGTACAACTTAGTAAAGTTATATCGTATTTGAAAATATTTCGAAGTGTACAGACGTGCGTTGAGTACATCAATGGCTTAAATCAGAATGACGACAAAAAAGTCTGTCTAATTATTTCATTCGATAGTGACTTTGACACGAAACTTATCACAGATTTTATTGATAAAGTACCAGAGATCGAATCGATTTACATTATCTGTTCACGTAATATAGAATGTGCTGTATCATCGTCTACAATTCGTGGGATTTATACTCTAATACTTCATCTCCTAGCACGACAGTATCCTCCTATCCAAGTCAAACCACAACCAAACGTCAAGAGGCCGAATTCATGTATTCAATATTAGCAAGAGATATTTTGATCGCTGTAGAATCTAGTGAGAAAGAAATGGTTCAATTCTGTCGTGAGCAGTATGCTAATAATGAAACAGTTAAACTATATCGATGAGTTTGAAGAATGGTATGATCCAATGAATGCAATCTTTTGGTATACACGTGATACATTTCTTTTTCGCCTTTTAAACAAGGCATTACGAGAACAGGACGTCAATACGCTCTATTCATTACGGTACTTTATTAAAGATCTTCATTTACAGTTAAAGCAGTTACACGCTTCACAGCAACAGACGTCAACAACACTAGTAACCGCTTATCGAGGACAGTTGATGAATAATGAAGAGTTCGATAAGAAGATACGTCGAAATAAAGGTGGATTTCTCTCTGTAAAAACATTTTTGTCAACAACACTCGATAGAAATCTGACTAACTTCTTTGCCGGGGACGGCAGTAAAGAAGATGAAGCACAAAGTGTTCTATTTCAAATTGATATTGACAAGAACGTGATCAAATTTCCATTTGCAGATGTTTCAGAAGAAAGTCAATTTGGTAAGGATGAAAGAGAAGTTTTATTTACAATGGGATGTGTATTTCTTATTGAATCTGCGAAAGAGATGACTAGTGGCTTTTGGATTGTGCAGCTAAAGCTAACTAGTGAAGAAGATGAACAGCTTCAAAAATTAACTCTATATATGAAAGATTATATCATTAAAGCAACACCGCTATATACTCTTGGATCACTACTGACAGAAATGGGCCAGTACTATAATGCTGAACATTTCTATCTACAAGTGTTAGAAGAACAGCAAGAGCTATTTAACTGTAACAAAACCAACCACGTTCCCGCTGTTTATAATGATCTTGGCTTAATTCATATTTTAATGGATCATACTAATATCGCTACAGACTATTATGAAAAATCACTTGAAGCCCATTCAAAGAATGGACAGACAGATGAAATTG
>CAJNOQ010009555.1:0-10179 GCA_905250885.1 Didymodactylos carnosus
TTCTTGCAAAAAAGTTGGTAAGACAAAGCAAAGAAAAATAATCTTTATATTTTTTTACCACTTATGCCTAGACTAATTAATATTACTATTCAGTTTAATTAAAGCATATCTAGTTCGTCTGGGGGACGCTATCGGTTAACTTAGAGGTAGTTATAGAGTGCTGCATATAAACACTGACTCAATTACTCTTCGAAATAAGAGGATGATAAATGATAAAAGGAAAAAACATCTGATGGAGAGCGAGGAAACTCTAGATACGACGAAAACTAAAAGTAAAATTTCCCCGATATTGTTTTAGAGCTATTACAAGAAACTGACTAGGGAATCGAGACTAGGCTTCCTCTTTGTTGTACACACTATTTTTCTGTTATCATTAATAAAAAAGCAGAAAACACGAAAGTAATCACGGCTTTAACATAGAAGCGAGATAAAATGCAAAAAAGTGTTGAGCTCGTGCACCATTCAAAAAACAGAAGAGTATATCTGACACTAAATTACTTACATTTTATACAAAGACAAACTATGAAAATCTTTTGAAGCTATTACTTTCTCAGTATCTAAAGAATTACAAAGACAAGCATGTAATAATTTTCTTTTGAATCGTTTTTAACAACTTGCTGTCCGTCGTCGTCGTTATTCAGATGCAAAAAGGTTTATTTTAAGCGAGTTTTTTTAAATTTTGCTTAGAAAGAAGTGTCCAGATTTAAACAAGTGTGAAATCAATCAATCAGCTGGACTCATTCGTTTCTTAAACAAACGTCACAGTTCTTTTGCTCTGAATACGGGCTATTTCCTTCTTTTTTGAACTGACCATCTTACTCACTCCATTTTTTAATTAATCTGGCTCTTATGAGTACACAAGTCTCTTCTTTCGCATGGAAAAAATCAGAGCTCTCTAACTGCTTTCTGTCAAAGGTTATTCAAAAAACTCCCACGGCTGTTCTTTTTTGACGTTTTTCTCAAAACTTGCTTTTGTTCGAACATGCCCAGTGTGGAACCCTTTTTTTGAATATACTTCAAGCTAGAGATCTCGGGTTGGTTTTATTTTAAACTAGACACCTAACTGCGTGAGGCGCTGGGATCCGATTTTTGATTTAGGTCTTCGTTAGTTTTCTAGAGATCGAAAATTCTCAAAAACCCGAAAAATGTTTACGGGTTTTCCAGAGATTCTTGATTTTCTAGAAAAGGAAAGCCTAATTCAAAAATCGGGTCCCAGCACCTCACGCAGTTAGGTGTCTAGTTTAAAATAAAACCAACCCGAGATCTCTAGCTTGAAGTATATTTTAAAAAAGGGTTCTACACTAGAGGGTGGTTTTTGACTCTGAAAAACCCCGGAACGGTAAGAGATAGCGAGCTAAAAAAAATTTCATAACCACACTTTGATATGGTAAATATTTGCTGAAAGTTTGATCAAAATCCGATATAAGACAAAAAAGACTTTTTCTGAGGGGGGAGGGGGGGCCCTTAAAGAAAAAACAAATGTATTATCCATTCCAGAAGTCAAGGAGACGAGTTTTTTGAAACAGGTTTGCTAGGAGATCTTTAGAAAAATACGTCGTCTGTAAAGATTTTCCAATAGGGCTGTATTGCTTTTTTCTTATGGACTGATAGCTCAGGATGTCCTCTTCAAAATGGGAGTAAAGTGAGACCTTGATTTTCCACGGTTCGGGCGTTGTATCGAATTTTTTACAAGTCTAAGGACTGGCACCCGGTGACTACTGGTAGCCTTAAAAACTGATGGACTATGGGTAATCGACCATAGTGAATTTCGTGGAAATATTATTTTTAGAAAAAGTTTTAAAAATCTACCGAAAAGCCAGTTTTACGAAAATTAGGGTTTTCAGGTTGTTTTCACCTAATATTAAGAAATTCACTATTCACTTAAAAAACATCAGAACAAGCTCAAAAGTTCAAAATGTAGAGTATTTAAGTTATTCTATATCCTTTTCACAGGAGATCTCAAAATAAATTTTACAGAGCTCTTAGATTTTCCAAAAGGATTTCTGTAAAACCTATTAGCAAAAATATGCTTTTAGATCTTTTAATCACATTTAGCGGAGAACATTAATCATATCCTGAGAATTTGAGCTTGTTCTGATGTTTTTTAAGTGAATAGTGAATTTTTTAATATTAGGTGAAAACAACCTGGAAACCCTAGTTTTCGTAAAACTGGCTTTTCGGTAGATTTTTAAAACTTTTTCTAAAAATAAATATTTCCACGAAATTCACTATGGTCGATTACCCATAGTCCATCAGTTTTTGAGGCTACCAATAGTCGCCGGGTGCCAGTCCTTAGACTTGTAGAAAATTCGATACAACGCCCGAACCGTGGAAATTCAAGGTCTCACTTTACTCCCATTTTGAACATAAAAATACTACACTGTACAGCTTGATTTTTGCTGTTTCTTATCTTTATTTAGAACGGTTTGTCTCTCTGAGTCTTAGAATCGGCCACACTTATTTTAATTCTTTCTCTTTTTTCAAAAATATCTACCAATAGTCACCCGGTGACTATTGGTAGCCTTGAAAAGGGATGGACTATAGGTAATCGATCACGCTGAGTCTCGTGGCAATATTTGTTTTTAAAAATAAGGTTTTAAAAATCTACCGAAAAGCCAGTTTTACGAAAAATACGGTTTTCAGGCTGTTTTCACCTAATATTAAAAAATTCATAACTCACTCAGAAAATATCAGAAAGATCGAACATAAAAATACTACACAAGAATATTTTTTACTACTTTTTTACTCTTTTCGATCGACGATCTTTAACTGATAAGATCACGCATTTCATGCAAGCAAGGAGTTATAGGATGACTTGAAGCAGTAGCATCTTGATCTATATTCAGATACAAAGCGTTTATTACAGAATATTTCCAATATTTGTTTAAATAAGCCATTCATCGTAGATAAAGTAAAAAGTCTTAGATTTAAATATTTCAAAACTTCAGTTGCATTTTCAGAGCAAAATCAGAAAATTCAAATATTTTCTAACGCTGTACCTCTGCTAATGCTATTGTTGTTCGCTCATTCGAAATTTATCCAGATAGTCCTGGCAGTTTTTCCAAAAAACCTAGCTTAAAACCTCAGGTTTTCTAGAAAACTCTTCCAGGAATCGTTTTAGAATATTCTGAATTGGTCATTTAAAAGAGCATACTTCTTACACTCGATGCTACGAGTTTCACAAAAATTAGACGCCTGGTTGATCAAAGCTGGTGAAATAAGTCCTCATCGGGATTATATTTATATCTCACCACAGTCTTTTAAATTTTATGGCTATATATCTGGATACAATACATAATAACTGATACGCACATGTGGCATTTTCCTTTTAGAAAAATGCAACCTGCAATTTCGGCTTCTTTTAGCATTTTGCATTCCAAAATCCAAAAAGAGACGACTTTGCATCCCGAAAAGTGGTATTGGTATTTTTAAAAATAAAAGCTGCGTCTTTTTGCCTTTTTTGCATGCAAAACACCTCCGTTCTCTTTTGGTTTGATTGTCTGCGCATTATTTTGTTTAATGTATACTATATTATATACTCTACTAAAGAATTTTGAAACTTTCTATCGTGAAAATCTATCCATTAATATCTTTAAACGTAATAAAAGACATTTCTTCTATCGATCCCAATGAGTTGATTTTAGTTGATTTTTGTATTGTTGTTGTTAAAGATACAAAAGGCAGTGTGGTACTCTATTTCTGCAGTGATTTTATAAATGGTTCTTCTGGAACCACTATGGGGGTTAAAGGGTTCAACTTGATGAAATGAAAATTAGGAAAACAATCTTTTTGGATAATGATGATGATTTCTCTTGCAACTCAATGTAATTTATAGAACTCCACGTAACTCTGTGAGACTCCAAGAAACTCCACGTAGTCTCACAGGTCCACAGAGTCGCTCATTCCACTCTGGACTGTTTTCTAATCGGCTTTCAACATAAATCTTGTGTAATGCATGTATTTTATTTACAATTTTTTTTGTCACCGTATATATAATACAAATATTTAAGCCGATCTTTAGTAAAATCATCCGGAGAAAAAAGAGGTAGACCTTCGCGCAAATGCTGTAACGCTTGTTCTGTTTCACCCATGTTACCAAGTACTCTGGCGATATTCCGTTCTGTTCGAGCAATTTCCATATGTTCTGACGGTAGACGTTTTCTCTGTATGATTAGACATTGTTGAAAATAATCCAGAGCCAAATTAAGATCACCTTTTTCATAGTAATAGGTTGCCATATAACGTGAAAGTGTGGCTGTTTCCAAATGATCCGCTGGTGAACATTTGCGTAGTATGGTGAGTGCTTTTTTGCCATATTCTATCGCTCCATCAATGTCTTCCATGAAGTAACGAATTTTACTCATTTCAGCCGATGTTAGGGTAATGTCAAAATGATCGACGGGTAAACATGCCTGTTGCATGCTCAATGCACGCTCTTGATAATGAAGACTCTCAGCGAGAAGGCATGGAGCAGGAGCTCCCTCGTATAAGCCAAATTCCGACAAGCCAAAGTAGCTTTGACCTATGGTAAACAAACAACTGGCGATGTCACGATGATTTGACGATGGATCGTAATATTTCTCAAAACTTTTGAGCGCTGTCTTACTATATTCCAGTGATTCGGTGAAGTCCTCCTTATGATTCAATACAATGCCTTTGTATAGCCAGATGTATGCTAATTCTTTGAGGCCAAGTTCATCTGTTCGATTTCGTACCATTTCATGAGCAGTTTCAAAATGTTCGAGAGCAGCATCATAGTCATCGTGATTATCGTATGCATCGCCCAAATGGAAATAAATTCGTGCTATATTTGTATTCTCAGTTGAATCTCTAAGTAGATTCTGAAAATAACGTATGCATTTTTCATAGTGACCCATTTTGTTAAGTAGAGCACCAAAAAGAATTGGTGAACTTTCATCTTCCACTTCCTCTCGGGATTGTCGTATGAAATCGTTGACCGCATTTTGTCGTTCGTTGCTTGCCGTCATCTTTACTATCCAGACCGGTGGACATTGTTGATTATCTTGTGTAACAGATATTATTTGAAAAGCAGCACCAAGATCAAACAAGACTTCTTCTTCGTCGGGTATTTCACTGTAATCTGAAATATCAGCAAAGATGACATTCATTTCGGCATTACATTCAATCTCAAATAGAACTCCGTTTGTTGCTGATGTATTTGAACCAACATAAATTTCGGCCACTGATCGTGAACGACTAGTGGAGAAATAGCCATTGATCGATATGAGATGATTTATATTTGCTTTTAATTTCTCGAATTCAGCATGAGGCATTGTTGCTCCTCGATAAAGAAAAATGGTTTCTCTAGAGCGTGAATTTCGGTATTCTCGGTTGAGACTTGTAGATAGATCAGTAATGTAATATCGAAATACATATAATTGTTCAACATCTTGGGTTCTCAACGCTTTATTAATCAGCTTATAAATAAAAGTATCTTTTGTATACCAACGAATAGAATTATCAATATGATATGTTCGTTCAAATTCATCGATTTTAGCGAGCACCGTTCGATTGCCTCGATAGTAATCGCGACAGGTATCGATCATTTCTTGTTTGGCTTTTTGATCGTGTGGCAAGCTATGAATCATTTCATTAAAAAGTTGTAACCTATTTTAACAGAAAAACGAGTAGAATTTACCTTGTTTTCATGTGCTCGAGCAGACTTACCAAAGAAAGTCAGATTGTTGTTCAGTAATATTATGTGTTGATGATTGGTTTTGATCAAAATAATTAAATAAATCCATGTGTTTGCGAAGTTTGATGATTGTTGCGATAATAGTTTTTTCAAGATTTGCCCAATCGTTAGACATACCCACGAGTTTGGTTGTGGAATATGCATGTGATGTCGAATCTGCAATTGTATCAGCATTATCAAAAATGAAGACTGAATCAAGTTGAACAAGATCGTTGAGTGCAGGTAGGATTGCACAGGCACCTGCATTTGATGTAACAAGCAAAATTTTTTCTGTATTGACTGATTCTGCATAGGAACGGCACACATCTAAATCATGGTAAATTAGAGAAAAATCGTTAATAGCACGCAGACGCTCTATTAGTTCTCCGTCATTGTCTTCGTCGTCTGCACATAGATCAAACCAAACGAGAGTGATACTTTCTTTATTTATGCGTCGACGACGATGATCATAAGGATAATGTGCAAGGTATGGAGACCATACATCCAAGTGAAATAGTCGCGTCATCGGTAACGTGATACTGTAATTGTTCGGGTTAGGCAATGAAGGTGTTGACGGAGTATTTGGTTTGCAACTGAGCAGGGGGATTCTTTTACCAGTGCATATAAATGGAATGCTTTGAGAAACATTCCACATTGATTCTTCCTTTTTCCATTTGAGTAAAAACATGACGATTATTCATTGTTGTGCATAATACAGTAATCTACCTTTTCGTCTATTGCAGAAATGCCAGTCGACATCTATGCGACATTGAGTCAACAACTGTTCTATTCTTTTGAGAAAAAGAAAAAAACGAGCTACCTCAGAGGATCATTCAAAGTAATGTCACGTTGTAATATATATTGCTGAAAAGGAAGAACAAGGTGTAACGAAAAAGAAAAAAATCTTTCTTTATCTATCACAATTTCGGTCTATCACATGGAGATAAAAACTATGATTTAAAATCATTTATTAAAGTACTTGTTTAGTTTTATGAACCAAATTGTCATACCCAATTGAAAACTATAGGATATATAGACAATCACGCTAAAAAATTGGTGCTTGTATTACATTTTGGAAGAAAATGCAATGTAGACATAAATTTGAAAAATTCTTTGATATCACTGATCAATCATCATCATTCAGTTATGATCAAAATGTAATTGATGAATTAAATAGATTATACGATCACAATCAAACATCCGATAAAAGTCTATTATTCACAACAACAGGATAAAACTAGCAAGCTCTCACGCCGTTTTTTCCATTACCGAAAACAAGGTTTACTCATAAGCACGCAAACATGTCGAGAGCGTTACGCCATTACGACTTTCAAAACGCATAAAAGTTACACGGCTCTCTAACTAACGAAAGTCAACGTGCCGTCTTTACGTCTCTACGAACCGGTGTTTCTCTGTAATGAGGCATGAGAAGAGAATACTAGTTATTAGCATTTGATTCAAGTTGACTTGAAAGTTTTTTGCATTGTTACTATATACTTTTGCGTCATATCGTTGAAGCATTTAATCGTTTAAAATTTATTTGAAATCAAGTTAATGAAGAAATATTTTACAGACAATTTGTTCTGATAATAAATAGTTCGTATGATTGTTTACTGAGGGCTGAGCAACTCCGCCGAAGTTCAACTCCAACTCAACTCTAACGCTAGTTAACACCGAAGAGAAAGCGAAGGACGAAGTAAACACTAGTTGTCAATCATGATCAGATTAAGATAGATTGCAAGTTTCGTTCACAGATACTTTCACAGATAACTACAAATTGAAAAGACATAAGTTGTATGATAAGAATGAAAGAATATATCTTACATCTTTATCTCACATTAATACAAACCCATCATGCGACAATCGATTTCATTAACGTGACTTTCCCAGTAAACGTGTGCATTTCGCTTGCAACGCAGAAACCTGTGCAATGTAAGGTGGATCGTAAATAACGGTACGATTTTCATTCATGGCAATGTCTCTATTAGTTTAGATACATATGACTAACGAGGAAACGTTCCCAACTGACCAATTGCTTTCGAGCCGAAACCTAGTGGACCATAGGTAGTCGATCATGCTGATTCCGAAAATCAACATGAGACGAGCTAATAGGCCTCCCGAGAATGCTCGAGAACTCGTTTCCAAGAAAACCGGTCTCTGGATTCCTATTAGCCCGTCTCATATTGATTTTCGGAATCGGCATGGTCGACTACCTATCGTTCACTAGGTTTCGGCTCGAAAGTGATTGGTCAGTTGGGAACGTTTCCTCGTAAGTTTATATTATAATCATAGTAAGATCTGGGATAGCAAGAAACTGAACAGTACTTTCTTAGGCGTTTTCTGTTTTCTGATTTAACCCGATAATAATATTGTCGTCCTAAGAATTGCAAATAAAACTAGTTTAATGTAAACCGTTTTATAAAAGTACTAGAACCACACGAGCAGTTAACTTAAAATAGACAAAAAATTGAAGAAACATCCGAGCGATAGCATTAGTTCGCTCGATTGCCCTTCTCGAAGTGAAATGAGCTAGCTAACCGCAAGTAAAATGAAGCAGAAGTGAAACAACCTTAGAAGGGTGAGACTTTGTAGAAATTCGTGAAGGTAGATATTTTAGCTACTTATCCTTTCTTTCCAATAAGCTAATCGTAAACTAATATATGACCACCAAAAGATTTTCTCGACATACTCAAAAATCTTCACGCCAAAGACCCGCACATAATACTTACTTACTAAACTGGAGAGTCAGTGAACCATTTGAACGTCACGAAATTTAAGGTCACCCAGTAACGCTTCCGGGCAACCGTTTTCCGTAAACTCCGCCATATTTTCCTCCTTGAATATTCCCACCCAGTCCACATAAAACGCAATATAGCTTATGCAGCAGGCCCTCGAGCGCTTCGTATCTACTCTAAACGATGCAGATTGTAAAAGAGATTGTCAACATCCGGATTTGGTATCCACTGATTAAGCGTGAGGCAACGTGGTATAAACACTCCCTCGTCGTTTCGAAGGAGATAACGATTAGATGTAGATAAGGGAAGTGTGTGTTTACCGTGTAGCCTGTAAACAAAATACCGATGATTTCGTTTCAAGCAGATTAATGTGCAGAAATAAACGAAAGAGTGTCAGAAATAATGCGCTGATATTAGGCATGGCTGTTTGTATACTCACCGACAAGATGAGAACACCGAAGAGAAAACGAAATAAACACTAGTTGTCAATCATGACCAGATCAAGACAGATTGCAAGTTTCGTTCACAGATACTTTCACAGATAACTACAAATTGAAAGACATAAGTTGTATGATAAGAATGAAAGAATATATCTTACATCTTTATCTCACATTAATACAAACGCACCATGAGACAATCAATTTCATTAACGTGACTTTCTCAATAAACGTGTGCATTTCGCTTGCATAACTGAGAAATTTTGATTTTATTCGATCAGCTGTATGATTGTGACAAATAAAAGGGAAAGAAAATCGGATAAAAGTAGATTGATATCTCAGTATTCGGAGATTCTAACTGGTTTTCTAAAGACCTCCTAGAAAACACCTACCGACCTTATCTTTTGCCGCAGATAATACCTAATGGCTTTTTTCTGACACAAACAAGCACTTTTCCGCAACATATGTTTGCGTATGTGCCAGATGATATCGATACATGTATATATGAACTTCCGAGTTTTGCCGTTTCATTTGAGATACTACAAGATTATATTTTGCGATGTTCGTTTTTCGTCGTTTTTGGGATCCTTTCAGCCTCTCCTGGTAACCCATCTATGAACATGCTCCAAAACGGAAGTTAGGGCCATATAGTCCAAGTGGTGTAGTATACGGGTGACTATGTCGATTTATATAACAAGTGCTTTCGGACATAAAAATTTAATTTTTAAAATGCTTCATTTTCACTTTCTCTGAACTTTGTGATGGCCTACACCCCTCGTGAACTACGTTTCTCAGACCAAAGTTATAAATTTGAATAAGTCGAAAAGGAAGCATTATCCAGCAAAAAAATTTTGGAAACCCTCCTAAATGTGTTATCGCTACCTACTGTGAAAGTTTGGTCGCGAAAACTGGATATCAGTTGAGCAGCATAGGTCGTGCCAACAGTGCAACGGCTCATAAGACCGTTTCCATCACTTTTTCTATTTCTCTATTGATCGATTTGACGACCACAGCACAACAAATATGTAATACTAAAATTATGCACTTACAATGCTTCAGCGATGACGGTTATGACATTTCTGATTAAAATGAGACATCTCCCAGCTCTACAAGGCCTTTCTTTACAAAGGAGTAGTATCGATAAGTCGGTTTTTCGTTTCAAAAAGTTTCCGATTGATAGTCACTTATTTGGAATCAGCGTCGAATTCTGAACAAAATGGCCGATTCAGATTTTTTTGAAAAAATTTTATTTTTCGCCTGCCAAATCTGCCCCCTGTCCCCCCTTTGGAACATTGAAAATTTAAGTTGTGCA
>CAJNOQ010009556.1:0-10179 GCA_905250885.1 Didymodactylos carnosus
ATACAATAATATCGGGACCCAATATATTCTAGTGGTGCATGTCTAGTTAAACCAAGTTAAGGGTAACTCAGCTGCAGTCGCACTAAAGCTTTTATTTCATAAGGAAGAAGCTACGAAAGTATTTTTTTCAATAACCAAGTGTCTAAGGGATCTTTCGAAAACCGCTTCATAACGTGGTCGATTATCTATGTTTCTATTTATTTTCATTATTATCACATCTAAGGAAATATCAATCTTGGGTCTCTGAGGAAACCTGATGCCGTACGTAAGCCACGAAAGATTAAAAGGTCGCTTAGTTTCAGTTTGAAAGAGGATACTTCAGGCTATCTATTCATGTAAAAAAGTTAATGTGCTGCTATGCTAAATTTTCACGTCATGAAATGGTATTCCAAAGATCCTTAGAAAACTGGTTGTTGAAAAGTAACTTCAAAAGCTCTTTTGCCGTGACACGACATTTCCCCAAATTTGGCAGTACGTGGTGGGCGGTGGGAGTGTGGGCATGAGTTCGAAAAGTAGTTTCACACAGAAGATATTTGTTTGATGTCGTATGTGTTTTCTTGAGCTTTTCAAGTGCTTATCTCATATCCAACCAGTTGAAGATAAAGCTGTGATTGATAAAATTCTGATAACGAGTAGATTTATTATTAACACCAGCTGTTTTGTTAGTTTTCTCAAGTTTAGTTTCTTTAAAATCTATTTTCGGAAATTTTTGGAGAAGCGGAATCTTTTCTCGTGAACGAGAAAAACGAAATGTGCGTTTTTCACGCGTATAACTTCTCTAACTTTACTCCGATCGAAAAAATTCCATATCCAGAGAACGAAAAATTCGGGAAGCCTACAAATTTGGATTTATAGGTTTTCGACCATGCTCTATAAGATGAGGCTACTTATAAAGAAATCTGAAATAGTCATTGAGCAGGCTTCCGTGAGAAACAGTCGTCTTTTTCGTGGAATGACTTCTAAGTAACTCACTTAAGTTTAGCTTGATAAGTATATTCTGTTCTACGCTTAGCTTTCTCTTCCTTCAACTGCCAACTTCTCGAACTTCCGGTGCTAACCCAAACTGCAGTTTATTCACTTATTCTCACTACCCATCTTTCTCCTAAAATACCACTCGCTCAAACGTCTGTAGACGTATATAATGGCATTAGAGGTACAATTATATCCGCTATGGTAATTTGATCTTCTACTTTTCTTCCTATAATAAGTGTCGCGAAGTCAACTGTGAATATGAATCAAGTTTCGATATACACATTGTAATGCATTAGAGTAGAGGCGAATATAACTGAGAAAAATGCTTATTTAGAATGTAAGTTAGTTTTGAGTGAGCTAATAAATCAAGATCGAATTACTCACGACCAAAATTTCCCTTCTAAAGCATATTTGAAGAAACCGTATGCTCGTGCAGGGGAATAAAGAGCAATTTCGTGTCCAGCACCGTGCACTGTAACCAAGGAGATACCCTTAAATTTTACTACATATCCAGCGACCTGATCTGGTTCAAATAAATCATACCATGGTTGGAATGGAGATTGAACGGCGAGCTTCATACCGTATAGCCAATGTTGAGTTCCCACAGTTGCACATACTGCGTCGTCATCACCGCTGAAGATAAGAATTCTTAATTTAGGTTCTTTCTGTAACAAGTAAGTATAATGTGAAGTCATATAAGTGTTCTGACTTTGGGTGCTGTATTGAGTCGCTACCAGATTTGAACAATCGATCCATACACTCCCTTTCTCAGATCTACTATTATGCGGAGGAATTTTAGCCGATCGAACATGAATAGATTTTTGCACATTTGACAAACCAAGATAAACCACTGTGTACGAGTTGATACATGGTCGAAACATGCCGGCCGCATTACCTTTCGATGAGGATGATTTGTGTCGAAGCCACCATAATGTTTCGCGTTGATTTTGAGCAGACGTACAGTATGTATAGTCGAGTCCCTACAATAAAATTGCTGTTCTAAAAATGAGAATGGGAAAGATTGTCTGGATATTAACAGTAGATTTAGTATCGAATTCTTTCGTAGTATGATTTCGCTAAATTAGATTATAGCAACTTACATAAGGATCAAGTCCAGACGAATAATTAGCTGGAAACATGAACTGTGGCATTACAAAGAAATTAGCCTGGGCATCGTACTTATTACACGTAGGGTCTTTCCACGACTTAAAGCCAGTTCCGGTTTCAGGGTTATATGGATTCCGTTCATAAGGATTAATACAATACCGAACTACATTATCCCATGTTTGTTTATCGATGAGAGAATGTCCCCAATAAGCTTGAAGATTTCCAACGTATTCTAAAGAATATGGATCATTAAGAGGATTACCAAGCATGAGACCTTTAAGATTAATTTTATTCGAACTGTTTGACTTTATCTTTGCATTTCTATTAACTATCTGTTTTGCTAATGTAGGCACATAAAAGATTATTCACTATGAAAATCCACACAGAAGTTGTGCTTTCATGACGACACCCAGCTCTCGTCCACGATCATCTTGTCAATAGGAGAACGAACGTACTATTCTCAGCACTGCCACTAGTCCTCACTGATTTTTGTGGATGTCGGTAAAGAATTACTTTGAATGTCCCCCGTATGATTCCGAACTGAGGTATAAATTATGTTTTCTATATTGTGGAAATTTGTTAAAAAATGCCTGTAATGCAAAGTAGTTATCTTTTGCGGTTTGTAAGTCAGTCCATTCAACATAATCACGGTTCGGAACATCACTGTAACTGAAACCAACACCAATAGGACTTTCGACAAACAACAAATTAGCTAGACGATTCCATGAATAAGGATTTATTAGCAGTGTAATGTTATCTGGTTGCACACGAAATGGTCCGAATTCTTCAAACAAACCGATTAAGCCGGAGCATCCAGGACCTCCATTACTCCACCATATTAGTGGATCACTCTTTGGTTTGTTCTGACTTTCCACAAACCAGTAGAACGTGTGTTTTGTGCGGCTAATGCTTAAATATCCCGAGAATTGCCGAAAATTAATTTTCGAAGAGAGTATACCTGGTAACGAATGGATGTAATCAGCTTTAGCTTTAGTAGTGTAGCCATTGAGACTTTTAGAATTAGTGCGAAGTTTATTTAGGAACGGCCGTTGGCCTTTTACTGATCTCGTTAGTCCATCTTCAAATGGTGATAAGGGTTTTCGTCCAGATAATGTAGGCAAATGTATACCCTGAACGATTACATGAAAAAGCAAAAATAACAGTAAAAGTATAAATTGTACCATTCTAGTTGATCAGACAAAAATTCTGTATTCATTCAAACTGACAGTGTTATATGACTATATATTATTTTTCATTATTAGTTGTATTAAACCGAAAATAGTCACAGTGTTTACGACACTTTCACCTTCACGCTTTCTTATTCCGGTAGATAAAGTGATCTGTCAGTGATAAAATTAGACACAAATTTTCGATTCGCGACGCCATGTTGTACATAAATCACCGTAGGTTGTAGGAGTGATTACATAGGTGAGAAAATATTACGCGAACAATTATGA
The DNA here is from genome assembly GCA_905250885.1 of Didymodactylos carnosus. Lineage (NCBI taxonomy): Eukaryota > Metazoa > Rotifera > Eurotatoria > Philodinida > Philodinidae > Didymodactylos > Didymodactylos carnosus. Next base: position 3,537 of record CAJNOQ010009556.1, read on the forward strand.
GTAACATAAATAAGAAATAAAAATGCACCTGATGTGAGGTATAGGACAAAAGCACACACGACACTTCGTACAGATATTCACCCAAATAGTGTCCCAAACACATTTACTGGCTTGTGTCCGTCCTTCACGTCGCGAACGTTATTGTGAAGCGATGTATCGAGACAGAGTGAACCAGCGAATGTCTTCTGCATTCATACGTAAATTTGCGATGAGAATACTTCGTGCAGCAAGCTATCCATTTCATCCTGGTGGATCGAAGACGGGGTGGGACATCCCTTCAAACAAACGGGAAAAATTGTAACATAGTACTTACTATTTTGTACAGAAAACAAAAAATGAACTTTAGTTTCTACGCTATACAAAATAGCGAAAAGGATCCATTCATTAGTTTTAAGAATAATTTAAAATAAAAAGTTTTTTTGTTTTTCTTAATAGCCCACTATCTCGGTTTTATTACAACTACTTTACATTCATTAAAAACTGGAGAAAGGGTGCCGTTTTAATTAAGGCTATTTTAAGTAGCTAACTTCTGAGAAGAACAGAAAAACTTCTAGTATATCGTTTTGCTTTCGTTTAAAAGAAAAAATCTTCGTAATGCGATAAGATAGATTTGATTGAAAACTTGAGTGTAACTTATATTCCGAAAAAAAAATGGTTAGAAACGGCACGAAGAACGCGTTTCTTTCGAACGATCGTTAAAAGAACCGGTTAAACGCGTTTGCTAACGACGTTGAAACGCGTTTATTTTATACAAAAGCGCGTTTTAACGTGTCGTTTCTACACGCGTTTACAAAAAGAGAAAAATTCGAAAGTTATATCATTTTAACGTCGTTAGAAAACGCGTTTAACAAAACTCCAGAAAACGGTTATTTTAACGATCATTAACAAACGCGTTATTCTAAACTTCTGAACGACAAAAACGCGTTTAAACGGCTCGTTTAACGATCGTTTGCTAATTCCGAAAAACGTGTTTTCATTGGTTGTGAAATGCGATTTTATTAGCGTTGCTTTTGAAACATTTAACGCGTTTTATGCTCGTTAAACACGAAAAAAAACGCGTTTTTCTCTAACTCTTTTACCCCTGGTCGCTCACCGCCTTGTTTTGCCGTCAGCCAATTATATAAGCACAATCGAAATATCGAAAAAATATCATCTTCTTTTCGTTCTTTTTCGGTCTTAGATCGTTAGTTTTATACTTCCTTTGTTATAGACTTTCAACTATTTTTAGATCAAGTCCCACTGGATAGCCAAGTCTCACTTTTGGCTTTACCAAAATTTTCTGTTCTCACGCGTTTTGATTCCGTTTTTAACGGTCAAAAAAAGCGTTAAATATTTCATCTGAAATCCGTTCAGGTAAAAAGGTAAATTGAAAACCTGACAAAAAATAGGTCAGGAAACCCTGTCATATATGATTCGATGTGTCATCATCTCCAGCGGTGAAGACCGCAGCTCTCTCTCTTGTTTTTATCAAAAGTTATTCAAAAAATACTCACCCATATTTTTTTAAAATCAGCGTTCATGCTACCGGGACACATACAAACAAAACAGATCTTATCGAAATTTTATTATTATAATATTAGTTGAAGTATGATCAAATAGCATAGAAAAATAGAGCGTTCTTTCCTGTATCACTACATCAAAAACGAAAATTTCCTTGAACTTACTATAAGGAAATAAGATAGTGACGACACTACTTTTGGATTGCCCTAAGTATTTACAAGACCACCTTCCCAAGTGCCGGACAAAATTTCAGATCGAAAGTCGTTCATTCGATTTTTCTGAAAATACTTTGCAGGTTGGCAGAATACGAAATAAGTTTAGAGTGAGCCCTCTCTTCCTCGAATATATAAAAGGTGAATATTTGATGAATAAATTATATTTCGAACAATATTCCCGTTTGTACTTTCAGATTGAGCTCGCGAAGTTGCCAGAATACGAAATAAGTTTAGAGTGAGTACTCTCTTCCTTGAATCTGTAAAAGATGAACATTTGATGAAAATATAAAATTTGTTCTTTTCTTATTTTGTTCTTTACAGAAAAATAGAATAATTTCTTATAGTCTGCTTGAGAAAAAGAATATGGAACTATCGTAGAACAGAAAGAACATGCACGTCATTCTCCTTTCACTCTGATACGGATAAGACGTGTCTCTCTGTCTCCTTCGTTCCTTATACATATTATACATTGATTTTTTGTCACGTTTTTCTGTTTGTTCTCTCGTTCTTTATCGTAAAGAGTTAAAACGTGACTAGCTTAATTCCCAAGAATTTAACGGAGGTGGCCACCCCACAAGGCCATAGTACGTCTACAATGTATTCCAATGCCTTTGGTACTTTGTGCCCTCAAAATGGCGAAGCTCTCGCTGGACAAGTAACGCAGAATTCGACTCTAAGTAATGGTTACTGTCCATGTGAACAGCCGGCGTCAAATCGAACGTTTGTTTCCTCGCAACAATGGCAGCAGCAGTATCAGCATTACCCGATACTTCCATCAATGGTGGCTAATACGCAAATGAATTTAAATCAACAAAATCACTCGATTTCATCGTGTTTTGTTCCCCATCCCCAACATCAAATTTTGCCAAGTAATAGTTGTCAGGGTCAACATCCATCTTCATCGAATATACCTTATACGATGTCCAATAATCAAATATATGGTCAATCGTTGCAACTTATAAATAATCAACATTCTTGGTGGAGTCAAAATCTACAGGAAGTATCACAGCAGTGGAGCTTGCCTGGTGAATCTTTAGCCTGTCTTCAAACGACAACCTCGCCTTCAAGGAATATGGATTATGATGATGGCTTCATCGAAGTCAATCATAAAAAAGAGAAAACAAAGATTGTGCACAATGAGAATCTTCAAAATCATATTGTTAATAGTAAATCCCTTTCTATTAGATGTATACATCGGTCGAAACGTTTTATTTCTCATATCTCCGCAATCCAAAAATGTCTGTTTTTTTATGGTTATAGTGAAGACTATTCTATTCCTGATCTATCTGATGAGTATTTATATCTACTTTCGTCTTTCCCAGAGTCGTTATTATAAGTGTCTCTGCATATTGTATAACTCTTTCGTTTCCGTATGTCTGTATCATTTGAAAGGAGTCTTCTCCATATAAACAGTTGGTGTTATCTTCGCCCCAGTAGGAAAATCATGGTCTTGATAATTTGATGCCTGATGAGTCATATGAAATTTCCTAATTTGATCATAACGACTGATCTAAATATATGATACGGAGAATTTCATATTTTCTTTCAAAAATAACAAGTATTTACCGCTAATGTGCCAACTAAAACTCTGGCTTTGTTATCACACGACATATCTATAATTTCATCACTGTATAACGATGCTAATTCTCGTCCGTATTTCACCTGCGCAGCAGAAAAATGAAAACTAGGTGGTAAAACTGATGCTGAATTCCTTTTTGGCGAAATTTTTGCTTGAATGATACCATGATAATGTTTAGAAGCTTTTACATTCGATCTTGGTGCTAACATAAGCCGGCGGACGGGCGACTGAGAAATGGTTTTTAATCGAGGGTAACCGCAACTCAATGTTTTTTGTATTTGACATTCAATCTCATTAGCAGTAACCCCATTATGCCACAACTGCTCGGTCCGGCGTCTAAACCAAATTTTATATTTTCATCGAATGTTTATCTTTTACAGATTCAAGAAAGAGAGTACTCACTCTAAACTTATTCGTATTCTGACAACTTCGCGAGTTCAAATTGTATTAATTAGACAAGTTGCATTTCCATTTGTTCTACTAGTTTAAAATACACGAGTTGTACACGATACTGATGTATTTTTTAGAAAAGGAACCCCTTTAGTTTGTGAGGTATATCGCTGTAAATATCGCTAATTATCGTATAAAAAAGCAAGTTTTTTGCACTGACAAACGGGAATATTCTTCGAAATATCGTTCAGTAGAAATATAACTATTTACAAGGCCGCCAAGCATTTGAATAATAAATTCAAATCCTTTGATGAAATGAAAAGTATGGTAGAGCGTAACACAGCTAAAATGGATGTATTTGCGGATATGTTCGTGAAAAAAATAACAATGGAAAAAAGTGAAGAAAAGGTAGGGGAGCAATATCAAAATAAAACTAGCTTATGTGCTTATTTTCTGTATCAAATATGTTTTAGTCGTCCGTACAAAATGATACACAACAGTCTCTTTTTCTATCCAAGCTTCATAATAACATGTAACAGTTGTAAGTTTGATTAAATATTGACAAAATGCTTTACATTTCTTATCATTACGATTTAATACATTTACATGTTTTACACGTCTTCAATTGTTTCCCAAACGCTTCAATTATCTAGTTTAACCCTTTCGCGCCGGGTGTCCCATATATGGGACGATGACATTTTTCCTCTGATGCAGTTATCAAATTGTACTCGAAGTGTAATTTGATACTAGTACCTAACGAGCTCTTACGAAATGCTGAGTCAAAATTTTTCCGAAATATATAAGTCCGTTATAAGTGATCACTTTTACGCCCAGTTTGAATAAATGAAACTTTAAGAGACTTATAATTCGGAACATATTTATATATATTTCGGGGAGGGGTCCCCTCACCCTCACCTCACTTCTTCAAAAACAACGAACCGCTCTGTTTCAATAGATTATTCTTTTATCAATCGATCAAAAACACATACTTTTCTTTTACAGTTTATGCTACTCTGATACTATTTAGACTAGATATCTAACGTATCCATTTTCTCCTATGTTTTCCTGCAAAGTTAAGCCTCTTTATTTTGCCTTTATTTCTTCAAAAGTAATTAACCGCTCTCTTTGAAAGTATTATTTATCTATCAACCACACATCTAAATCAAAAGTATTCGTAATATATACATTCTACTACCAAACTATTTGAACCTTCATATATAAAAAAATTTTCCTCGTTTCAACTATAATTGCGTCATGATTTTTTCCTGTATAACGAAAACTGTCGATATGACTTAATAGATATGCGTACAAGACCCGATGTTGTAAATAGTGATATTGTTTATTCTTGGATTCTTCATTCCATCAATCATTTTTCGAAACTTACATTTGCTTATCCACCGAAAAATAAATCAGCTGTTGAGGTTGCATCGAAACTTCGTGAATTGCTTTTTAGTTTTAATCCACCACATTTATTACATTCGGATAATGGTGCAGAATTTGTTGCTCAAGTGATTGTTGAATTCAAAATACTTTCCAGAAATGTGTTTTATTCGAGGAAGACCATGACATCCACAATCACAAGATTGTATAGAACGTGCTAATGGTGTTTTAAGTATTACCTTAGGAAAATGGCTTTATACAAATCATTCAACTCATGGGTCAGATGGTCTTCTCCCAGTTGGTCACGGTATAAATACTAAAGTTTCATCAACCACAAAAACGACACCTGGGTTTACAAAGTGGTCATTGTAAACCCAGTTGATATTCTGCCAAGCTTTTGGAGCACGGATTTCCGGAATATCTGGGTTTCTTGGAAATCTCTAAGAGATTCACCAGGTTTTCAGCCTGTGACATTTTCTAAGGCATTATTTGATTCCCGTGCTGCCGCCTACTGGTCTTGGTACCGATCATCTTTGGAAAGAAGAGGGTCGGACAAGAAAAATCGAGATTTTCGGAAACCCGTATCTATGGTACGTAATGTGCCTTTAGGTCGAGTAGTTCCGACAAGTCGAATACCCTGGATAGTCATTAGTTCCTAATGTTTATACACAACATATATTTTCTTACGTTTCTACAGTCAGAAGAATTCGTATAGTTTCCAAAGTCCCTGTAGTTCGAGGGTGAACAAATAAACTAGTCCCATAGTAAGTGAACGCTTTCATTTATAAATACTATTCATCCCAAAATTCAGTGCTGGTGGGTATTTTTTGTATAACTTTATAATGCTTATCTCGGTCAAATCTCATGCTGACTCAAGGAAATATTCAGAAAACGCTCAGAATAGCTCATCAAGCATAACCGACAACGAAAAAGGTGAATTTCAGCCGAGCATTGGTTTAAGGATTTCCAAAAACCTTCTGAAAACCTCGAAGCATCAGTGTTCTGCTAGATCACTTTTTCGGCGGCATCAGCAATATATGGCACCTTTTAAGTCTCTCCTGAAAGGTTCCTTGAGTCAGCATGAGATTTGGCCGAGATATAAGCATTTTAATGTTTGCTATTAACAGACGACAAACTGATTTTCACAAAAATACCTCTCATGAAGTTATATTCATTTCTACACCAAAACAAATGTTTACTATGCTCAGCGTAGCCGAGTACCTATATTCCATGACATCTTGAATACCATTTTCTTTTAACGATTTTTCGAAAATCAAAATCTGAGCATGGTTTTTGTCCGAAACATTGTTTCATAAGGTGTCGTTTTTGTGGTTGATGAAACTTTAGTATTTATACCGTGACCAACTGGGAGAAGACCATCTGACCCATGAGTTGAATGATTTGTATAAAGCCATTTTCCTAAGGTAATACTTAAAACACCATTAGCACGTTCCATACAATCTTGTGATTGTGGATGTCATGGTCTTCCTCGAATAAAACACATTTCTGGAAAGTATTTTGAATTCAACAATCACTTGAGCAACAAATTCTGCACCATTATCCGAATGTAATAAATGTG
>CAJNOQ010009557.1:0-10178 GCA_905250885.1 Didymodactylos carnosus
AGTGCAAACTACTATGCTTATCGATATTTTCAATAGCAATTCACCAGATTAATGCTTTCTATGCCTCAGTTCTTCAATTAGACTTCACCCATCGACGTTTTGTGTTTATACGAAAGAGTCTAGTCTTTTCCCAACTCACCTGCGAGAAAACTCCAGATCCATTTCGCCGGACGCTGTACATGCAGTTAAAAGCCCCTTTTCCAACTAGTAACCTAGATGGCAACCAGTCGTGCAACTAGCAATAGTCAACTCATATATCTGGAAAGCTGATACGTTTCGTCGGTAACCGCGTGATGCACACGTAGTTAAAAGTTAGCTGTCTGAGAGAGCGAGAACTTCCAGATACAGTTCAACGACTAAAACCTTCGACAGTTTGGTTTTCGAAAGTTGTTTCAGACGAAGAAAAGATGACGAGCAGTCGTCCAAAACGTTTTGTGGAGTCCCTGTAGCCAAACTCTGGAACTACTCTCTATTTCTCCAGACCATTCTATATCATCTGTTACCCTACGACAGTAAGCAAAAAATTAAATGTTAATATTAAATGTCTCAGTTTATTTAAGAATCTGAAATAGCTATGTCTGGTTGAAGTCAATAAAAACTGCTTCAAGCAGAACTTAATTTGACTATCTACGACAAGCTACGCTCACAGCCTAAATACAAGTGTGAGAGGCGAACAACATGATACACATTTCATGTAACTTAAACAATCGTTGTTATTTTTAATTGCGGAGTCTTCTAGAAGTGTTTCACAAAGTTTCTTCGTTAAAAAAAACATACACGCAAAAACAACTTACTCCGTGTTGAGGATAAATTGCTTGTTGAGGTTGTCGGCGAGGTGGACGCTTCTGAAATATTAGAAGCAAATTTCTCAACATTTTAACATATATCAGAGTTTTCAATGGCAATTCAACGGAAAAGTGATTAAAATTTCGTAAGAAACTGTGCATCATATCTTCAGACGTTTGGGTTTTATGCCTGCGTAATGCATAATAAGGTAAGAATTTAGCTCAAAGGTGGAAGAATATTGATGTCACGAGAGATTTACTGGCATAAACGACAAAATTAGACAACTATCTCTCAGTATTAATTCAATTCTTCTGGAGACAAGGAGAAACAGACAACCCGTTGAATTTTAATGATAGAAACACACGGAGAGCGATTCTGTTTCTTTAATACAAAAAGGATTGCTGTGAATCTCCTGAGAGGCTATCAAGGAATAAAAGCAGCGATTGAGGACACGTAAAGAGCATAATAATTAAAAATGGAAAAAAACGTACGGACAATTTCATCTCTCCACCTAAAAGACATGTCTATTGTCTGATTATTTCTTTCTGCAGAGAGAAGGAGTTTCTCACTGTGAAAAAGATCTTTTCCAATCGTATGAATCGGTGAATGATTCACCTTGATTGCATCATGTTCCCGAAGAGAAAGTCGGGTAAAACATGGTTAAATCAGTATGTCAATTATCTTAAGAATGTTCATGTTTTAAATGAAAAATTGGTCAAAAATAGAGAGTCGGTAAAAAGGTATGCATTTAGCTGTACAAGGAAGATTGTAAAGTTAAACATTGTATCGGGTGTTTATTTTCATTACCATTATTACCACTTGATACTATTAATGAAGTTTTTACGGCTGCGCTTGATATGTTTCCAACCGACAGACTTTTCCAAAAATTTTGTGATTATATTTAAGTTGTGTATAAATAAAGAAGCGCATGAACTGGGTGAAATGAATCTTGAAGAATATATGTCGAGTAGTACGGGCAGTAGCTTCTTGTTGACGCGCGACAATAAATTTGTTGCTTTCCTTATTTTGTTTTGTGGGGCACACACACATATATATATATAAGGTTCCGCTAATTCAAAGATCAAGCAAGATTTTCTTTTTAGCTTTTTTATATATGAAAAGTTTATTGTCGTGTCAACAAGAAGCTATTGACATTCCCTTGACGTGTCTATGAACACATAATGCCTCGTTTCTGACACTACTCGCAACTAGCACATACATGCAGAGGTCAAAAGTTAAGTTCAACTATTAATATTTGAGAAATTATTTCAGTTATTGAACTATTCGACTATTCATTCAACTCTTCACTTCTGAAAATGAATAAAACTGAAACTATTCGATTCTTCAGGAGGATAGTGGTGGCGAGAGTGAATATGGAACTGAGTTAACATCTGAATAATTGAATAGTTGAATAGTTGGAATAGTTGAATTGAACTTTTTACGTCTACACTACTCAACTAGTAATATTTATTAATATTATATATATAATATTTTTATTAATATTTACTTTTACAGAAAAACTACAAAGGAGGTATTCCCACGCCTGGGAGTGGCAATAGCGCCTTGTTGACACTCCTGTTCGTGTCAATAGCTCCTTGTTGACACGCTCGAACGTGACAATAGCTCCGTGTTGGTACACCCGGGAGTGGCAGTAGCTCCTTATTGACACTCCTGGGCGATGCTCGGAGAAAAGGTATCATGGACGGCAAAAAAAGCCTTGCTAAACCATTTTTTATGACGAGTAATAAACTCTTAAAAACGGTTCAGTAGAAGGTTTTTGACATTTGCAAATGGTCTCTCTTATATTATTAACGTTAATTTTGTGAAAAACTAAACCATCTCACACGTTGTTATTGAGGTCTTAGATTGTTTCCTCACGTAGGTGATAGAACATTCATACTTAGCCTCTTAAAAAGACGAAAAGCTCAGAGTGATTCTGTCTTCATTCACTACTTTGTCCTGAAGAAATCAAGAAGTTTCTGGTTAAACGTGCTCACTGGATCAAACTCAAGGGACACCTGAGCTTTCAAAGCAAAGTAAGTGCAAACGGAAGTACGTAGTACCACGAAAAGTAGTTAAAGTAAGTTATATTTTGAGTACTTTTCATGCATTACTGTTTCCTCAGTCACTTACCTGGCGCCGACACATCTTCTGATTGACGAGCATACATTTAAAGTGAAATATTTACCCTCAATCAATCTCCTGAACTACTTAGAGACGCAGGAGAAGAACGTAGGAGTATATAAAATAGACGTCTCCGTATTAATTTACTTACCGATTCTACACAGTATATTTTATACACAAATTATACTTTGTAAAAAGCGAAACCTACTTTACGAAAGTCCGTGCCTTTTTTAGAGCGAGGGTGAAGAAATAAAAATAATAAAGTAAAATACGTTCTGTGCTAAAATGTATTGCTATTCATATACGCCCAGTATAGGACTGAATCCACAAGAAGGAATGAGTCAAAACTATTGATATAATGTATTTATTTAAACTAAAGTTTATTTTGTTCATTGCCAGCTTTCTTTCATGGGTATTAACGGCAAAAAAAGTCTAGAAACAGAAATCTCAGAATTTTTTTATCATACCGCACGCTGTTTTAGGCATACAAGAAAAGTAGATAAAAAAACGAATATACTGTATGTTGTAAACTTGTCGCATAAGATGAAAAAAACGAAAAGCAAAAAACAGTGTTAATCATCACTTTCTCATTATTATTAAGATATCTATGTGCTTATTACATGTAGGTGTCTATCTATTCTTTCTCTCTGTCGTACATATAGTTAGGCGCGCGTAATTCAAAAATTCCGCGCTATTTTTTTCGACAATTTATACATGGGTGGATAGGTCTCATCGGGCTGAACTAGAATATATATGTTTTAGCCCTTGAAAACGCTTCTAAAGAGAAAAATTTGCAAAAATACTGGAATTTGGCTGTAGCCCCAAAACCAGTATAAAAATGATTTTTCGAACTCTCATCATGTTTTGGAACTTCTGAAATTTTTTCTCGTAAGTCAGCATGAAAAAGTTTTTTCCAAAACTGCTCTACGTTTTGATTGTGAGCCTATCTATTGTTTTTGGTTAATAGATGGAACCACATTTCATTACTCATTTGAGCTGTCACATGGTCGTAGACAAAAGTATGTATCGGTTTGGAAAATATTGTTCCATTGTTGAGAAAATAAATTTTTCTAAACAGGTAGCAAAAAACAAGGAAATTCACTTGTATTTTGTAGTTTTCACTATCAAACTTCCGTTTCCTTACAAAACCAATATCATATTTGGAATCTGCATCAAAAACTGAAGTGATTGATGTGCATTTCCGGTTTTGAGGGCGATCAATTTTATTGTAAAAATAATGTGGAACTTTTGGGTTATGCGTGTCTTACATCATTTTCACTTTTTCAATCGTAGGAACGACGTTCGCGAATGACTTCGACTATAATAGAAGAATAGCCAGACAAGCTTGTGCACTAAGCCGCGTAACAGAGGATATCGAGTTCGCTTCACTGATTAAACTCCATAGTTAATTTAGTTCATCGCATATAAACTTTCTTTCGATAAAAATACGAACTGAACAACCTTCTGCATCCTAAGGTTTTGGCTAAATGAAAAATAATATACTTGTTGGCATTGTAAGAAACCCTTGGTTGCTAAACCTCATGGTTTAGTAAACTCAAAAAAGTCTACAGGGTGGGATGGAAAACCATATGACTTTAGCAAAGCACTCTGTTGGTTTTTCGAGACAAAGAAAAATCTCAAGAGTTTTTTACCTGCTTCACACAACCTGTCCATCGTCAAAAAAACCTTAATTGTTTTGTTAAACCGTAGTTTAAAACATCCTGAGGTTCAGTAACACTGATAAATCCTTTACAAATCTTCGAGGTTTTTAAGAACGACTCAAATACTCGTATGGGTTTAGTAACGTTTCCTAAACCCATTAGTGAACCCTTTGAGTTTTGAACACGACGCTTGTTTTAGAGTATACTGTCCCTTCCCTTCCCCTCCCTTCCCTTACCTCATCGTAACTTGGTTACATTATCTTATCATAGGCTGAGAATTCTCAGTCTCAGGAGTTTTATAGGTTCCAGTTTTTCTGACTTATCGAAGAAAGAGAATTTTCTGCACTATGTATCTGAAGTTTGAACACAGTGCTGTCTATTGTTATCTTAAAATTCTTTTCTAGATACACATCTTTTAGTTGAATATGTTGTTATTCGTTATAATCATAAACGATCCTGTAAAGTAACTATTATCCCGATAAAATCTCAAGCAAATTTAAAGTTTTTTCATCTTTTCATTGTTGTTTTCAAGACCAGCTAAGTTAAAAATAAATTTTTATTTCGGATTGAAAACCGAAAACGGTATATCAAGTAAAAGAAAATACCCATTCTCGGTTTTTCAATATATATTTTTGGTTTTTTAAGATACTAAAATTTCCTGGAAAGTGGAAAGAAAGTCAGATGTAGAATCAATGGTAGCACGTCTCCAGAATTAAAAAAAGCATTATTTTTGTGCTATGCCCTCCCTATTTTTACCTGGCTCTTCGCCATATTCCCACTGTTTACCTCAAAACAACGATCAGATCTCGCTCACTTCTATTACACGTGTTTAAAACGCGTATCTTTCAATCTACATTGGTCAGATTTCTTCTTTTCGTATGCGCTCAATGAAGTTTCCCTAGAGGATAGGTGTTTTAAATATTGGGACAAATATTGGCAGGTGTTAGCTGAATCTACAGATGGGGAGCTACTTTCTGAACAGGCGGTCTTAAACTTTCACAGAAGTTCTTGGCCTTCTAAGGAACAGGCAATTAGATGTCTACATAGATCAAAAAGATTTGTGGCTCATCAGTCTATTCTCGAGAAATGTGTAATTTGGTGTGCGGACACCGCCTCTAATGACTCGGTCCCAAGTTTTGTATAAACGATGTAGGACTATTATGTGTATTCCCTAAAGCCTTCTAAAACTATTTTTTCGTTTGGTTTATTTGTTGTTGTTTTTATAATATTAATAATACATTATCTATCTACATCTTCTGTATTCTTTATAGTTCTACACTTACAGCTGTAAGGTTGTGAAAGCGGAAAGAGGATAAACGCTTAATTGCTACGATATATTGATTACTCTGTATTATGGTATTCAATTTTTCTTTTTTTTATTATCTAAAACCTACAATTAATTAAAAATTTCTTTTTTGTACTGTTAGGATCTTAATGGTCTCCAGTGTTGGCAAATAAATAAAAAAAAAAAAAGAATAAATTGATTCTCTATGATTTGAGTTAAACAAAGCTAAAAGACAGCTAATTGAAATCAAATCACAGATAAATGATCACGAACAATATGATAAACGTAAAGATGTATTAATATATGGCATACCATTTAAAAAAGAAGAAAATATTATTGATATAGTTGTTGAATTAGGAAATTCATTAGGTATTTCATTGCATAAAGTGATTTTTATGCACTACATCGTTTACCTCTATCGAGAAAACTGACAGAACAAAACAAGTAATACTTGTCAAATTTCTACGTTTCTCTGATTGAAATCAAACGACGGGTAACTGTTTGTTACGAAAACGGGCCCAATATAAGTTTTCAATTTTTTTTCGGTAAAATGACAGAACATGTTCATAGTAACTATAGCTATCTCTTACTCTTTCTATAAGCTCATCTAGGGATCCGTTGGGGCGGTTAGAAAGTTGACTTTTGTACCAACAGCGTGCTAATTGTATTTCTTCGATTGTAAAGTGACTATGGAATATTTCTTTGATGAATTATATAACATTCGATAGAAAATTAAAAAGTCGGTCTTTTGATGGTGAGCATACGTTGGGTACGAAACTGCTAGCGCTGCTTTACTGTTTTCTAAAGCGTATTGGAATCACATAGTGGCTAAGATACACTTGTGACATTTTCCTTTTAAGAAGTTACAACCTGTATTTTGCATATCAGAATGTGAAAAAATGGCTTTAGATCTTAAAAAAGAGATATTGCATTTTCAAGGTTGAAAGTACCTTTTTTTAGTTTTGAAATTGCAAATGTAAATATCTCAACATTCCAAAAAGTTGTGCAATTTCAAATTTCACGGTGAGCGGGCTCTTTCCTGGTTATTCATGTTCTCCATATCGAATAAGCGCCATCATATTAATTTCAGCCTTTATTGGATTTCCTAAGCACATTCTTTTTATTTTTCTTCTCTTGCGGATAAGCGATCAAGCAAACATGCATTTAGTTTTATACAACACTCCTTTCACTCCGTTTCCTCTTGTCTCTATGTTTTAACTTGAATAAAATCAAGCCCATCCTGTCGTCGTTCACGTTGTCTACGTTGATAATTAACAAAATGTGATAGTGACCAAAGTGTTAAAATCAATGTACATATTTGTCCAATAATAAAACCATATGATGAATAGGAATTAATTGTCATAAACATCACTACATTAATAAATGAATAGAGCATTGAGATAAGACCGGCAAAGACTGAAAGTAGAGAGTGATTTCAGATATCTATTGTAGAAAAACAAAGAACGACTCTCTGTATACTTACGAAATAAAAAAATGAGTAAAAGTGAAACAGCAATTTCACCGTTCGGACGACAACAGCAATTCCACATTGATAGAGCTGTTGAAATACCAACAGAAATAACACCAATTAAACATGGGATAGTCATTTTTTGTTCTGTGGTACAAAGAAAGAAACAGAAGTTTATGTTAGCAAAAGATGTCCTTTGTACAAAGTTTGATAGATTCTTATGTTTGTCGAATGGCAAATGTCCGCCAGTGGCAGAACTTTCAATCGATAGAACCTTCAAAGATAAGTTTGCCTCCGTAATATATCTCTCCGTTTTTTGTCAAAATCTGTTTTTTCGGCAAAAAGTATGGACGCAAGGACAGTGTGAGGTGAAACATTGAAGAATTTGAACGCATTTTCTAAAAAATACCCGTAGATCAGATATTCCAAAATTTTTTTCAGCGAATGCAAAATCGGGAGGAATGCAAACTTGCTGATAAAATAGATTTCTCAGAAGACGTAAACTACGGGCTTCTGACATACGAAAGCGAAAGAAGATACACTCAAAAGCTGAAGTCTAAAAACAGTGCAATTAAATTCTTCGATTTAGATCGAAAGAGGCTACACAAGGAACACTTTATTCTAATGTCAAAGGTCCAAATTTTGAGAGACGCATTTCATATGAGCTTTTGAAAAGACTCGATGCCGCTCTCGATTTTTACTTAGAAGTGCCTCTAAACAGTAAACAGATCACCTGGAGAGTTCTAATTCTTTTTTTCAAAGTCAAGCTCAAATACATTCGCACCTACCAGTTGGTATACCAGTAATTGCACCGGCTAATTGATCATTATCCAATAATTTCATACGTATATTTTTATTCAGTCCACAGAATCCATTAATTTGACCATTTAAAGCATCATTCACTTCTTTTTCCAGATCTCCAACACGTCCAAAATACAGACACGAATAGAGAATTCCAGTGTAAACTTTAATTTCGAATTGAATTTTTCTTGTCAAGGAATCGACAGCACTTTGAATAATAGGAAATGTACGACCAAGTGTACCTAGAAAGAAAAGTGTTTATAGTGTCAACCAGAGATTTGTCAGCATAAAGAACGCTCGCAAGATGAATATTGCGAACTAACGCTGAACTTGCACACTCAGAGAAAATTTGTCGGAGAAGTACTGTCGAGAATTCAAAAACTTGCACTTTTCGACCGTGAAACTTTTCCGAAGAAGAAATCTCGTCATTTTCATCTTACCTAAATCAAATAATGTTTTCGTGTCAACAATTGGTGTTGTACGCCAAAATGGTGTTGCGACACAGGCACAAAGCCATAGTGTTGTAAAAAATAAAACGGCCATAATTAAACAGTACCTGGATGACATAATCTCAATTACTTCACTTCTACAAATGAAAGATAATTAGATTTTCTTGTCTCTGTTGGTTTAAACGCGTTTATTAGTAGACCAATCGCCAAACGGCATTATAGGTCCACGATTCTCATAAGAGGGAGATGTATCAGGATAAAAAACATCGAAGATGAAAAACGTAAAAGATAAAAACATGAATAAAATTTAAAAAGAAATTTAAAATGTAGTGGAGTAAGTGTCTGTAAATAGGAAGAACATAAAACGAAAGATGGAGATGACATGTGCGGTTAGCGAAACAATAGTACTATAGCAAACAGTAAATCATCAGGTATGCCCAAATCTGTCTGTGGCATGAACAAACTCACATACGGCGTTGTACAGTTCGTACAAGTCCGTAAGCGATATTTGTCGTAGAGAGGAATCACGAAGCAGAAGATGGTTGATAGTGATTGAAGAGTTTAAAAAAATTTCTTTTAGCTGTTGCAGTAATCTGACACGTGCAATACTATATCGTTTACCAACAAAAAAGTAATGCGTTGTTGTCTCTCGCATACTACAAGAACAGAGTGCATTTTGAGTTAAATTACGTATGAAGAGGTCACTGTTTAATTGAGAAAAACCAGTCCTTAGTCTCGTAAAATGTATATCTGTTATACGGTTGGTGTGTAATGGTATTCTCGGAGAAAACATATTATCCGAATCCGCTAACAACTTTTTCAACTGTTTATAACAACCGTGCCACCAATAAACAATGGAGGAGTATCATGCTTGTGACGATTATTAAAGAACATATGAAAACATTTACTAAAGTTAATAGGTAAGAGCCAGTCACACGACCATTTATGGATCACCGCCAACCCCAAGTTCATACTAGCAGCAGCTTGCTGTATGTTTGAGTCAGTTACATATAATGAAACATCATCAGCGAATAATGTACACGTGCATCGAAGATCATTTGACAGGTCATCGATATACAATAAAAATAAAAGCGGTCCTAATATGCACCCTTGTGGTACTCCACAGGTAACCACGGTTAAGTTAGACTCAAAGCTATCAACAACTGTCATAATTTGTCACCTTCACAGATAACTACGAAACCAACTTATAAGGGTTACTGGTAAACCTTTACTGCGTGGTTTCAACAGAAGTCCTTGATGGTTTACCTTGTCAAAGGCTTTTGAAAAGTCAATAAATGTAGCCATGGTCGGTATCAAAAATCCGACTTAATTAGCCTCTAGCCACATATTTTTTCGCAAACCTAAGACCAGTCTGAGCTCTCAACAAGGTTTCGTTACTGATAAATGTCGCAGCTACAAATAGTCTACGAATTAAGTTTTATATTTAGTTTACATTTAATATTTTTATAATTTAGTATCTCGTTTGCAGTACTTATTTCCGTTTCTCCTTCTGTATATCAGCACCTCGATTTCATATTACTATTATTATATACAATTACAGTATACTCTTGTTGGAACAACAAAGAAGAACATTACCGTCTTAT
>CAJNOQ010009558.1:0-10177 GCA_905250885.1 Didymodactylos carnosus
TTTCATAGGACATACCAAAATCAAACTAAAATTTTGTACAATGATGAATTAGCTAGATTCATTAGGTTGCCTCTAACTCTACCTAATACATCTAATACTATTGACCCAATATTCACATCTACTATAACAATTACATCGTCATCTATAATAACACCCACTCACTCGACTTCTGATAAGCGATCCAGCGACTGTATACCAATACGTATGTACGTCCGTCACACTTCCACCTGACTATGTGTATGTACGTCACGTCACGCTTCCACACGACTATGTGTACGCACGTCCGTCAAACTTCCGCAGGACTACAGGTATGTACATCCATCACACTGCCACATGCCTGTACGTATGTATGTCCGTCACACTTCTACCTGACTATGAGTAGGTACGTCACGTCACGCTTCCACCTGACTATCTGTACGTACGTCCGTCACACTTCCACATGAATATGTGTATGTACGTCCGTCACACTTCCACCCAACTATGTGTACGTACGTCCATCGCACTTCCACGTGCCTGTATGTATGTACGTTCGTCACACTTCCACATGACTATGTGCATCTGCGTCCGTCACACTTTTACACGACTATGTGTGTGTACGTCACGTCACGCTTCCACACGACTATGTGCACGCACGTCCGTCAGACTTCCGCATCATTTCACGTATGTACATCCATCACACTGTCACATCCCTGTATGTATTAACGTCCTTCACAAATCCACCTGACAATGTGTATGTGGTGATGAAACGCATCATCTCAACTGGGAAACGAACCCAGGACCTTGGTTCACCGTAGCAACGCTCTAACCACTGAGCCATTGAGACCCAGCATTAACCATGTCATTCATCCTTTTCATACGTTATGACTATCGATATAGTATTAAATTGTTGATTTTCTAAAATGACCAGTGGTCCTACGGATAGTTTAGCCTAATGTTAAACGATGGTGTATGCCTCAAACCTTTACCTCGTCGCAGGTTTATCCGGTAGAAAGTGTGTATATTTTGTGAGAGTGAGACTCTATGTCATAAGGTGATTAAACACATCGGCTCAACTGGGAATCGAACCCAGGAGCTTCGTTCGCCATACCAAAGCTCTAACCACTGAGCTATTGAGACCCAGCATTAACCATGTCGTTCATCCATTTTGTATGTTATGACTATCGATATAGTATGAAATTGTTGATTTTCTAATATGATCAGTGGTCCTACGGATAGTTCAGTCTAACGTTAAAGGATGGCGTATGCGCGTAACCTTTAACTCGGCGCAGGTTTATCGGGTAGAGAGTGTGTATATTTGGTGAGAGTGACACTCTATGTCATAAGGTAATGAAAAACATGGTCTCAACTGAGAATCGAACGCAGGACGTTGGTTCACCGTAGCAAAGCCCTAGCCACTGAGCTATTGAGACCCACCACTGACCATGTCACTCATCCTTTTTGTACGTTATGACTATCGATGTAGTATGAAATTGTTGATTTTTTAAAAGGACCAGTGGTCCTACCGATAGTTTTTCCTAACGTTAAAGGATGGCGTATGCCCGTAACCTTTAACTCATCGCACGTTTATGCGGTAGAAAGTGTGTATATTTTGTGAGAGTGAGACTCTGTGTCATAAGGTAATGAAAAACATGGTCTCAACTGGGAATCGAACGCAGGACGTTGGTTCACGCCGACCGAAGTGCGATGTGAGCCTTGTCTGGTGTTGCAGGTAATGCAAGGTCGCTCACACTGTACTGTAGACGCAGATGCGCGGGTGACAGACGGGGAAACACGTCCTCCAAAATTTACTGTGGCTGTATTGCAATCGAACGCTAAGCGAAGGAAGATGTGATCGTCGACCAGTTCGAAGGATCGTTTCTTCCCGCCGATACCACAACGAAACCGACATTAGGGGGTGACGTGCGCATGCATCCGGTGGAGAGTAAGCGAGCCACCGAACATTAGTTGTTCGTTCCATTTTATTTGCATCGTATTCTCTCCAGCGGAGCGGAGAGTCTTGCAACGTTAAAATGCGTGTCAGTGTGAGAATCATTGATTCTTTGCTACTGAGTGATCATCCAAACGATAGCCTCAAGATCAGCTTATAACACAATGACTAATTATCGGCACACTTCATTCACTCGACCAACAGGCAATGGAAATGGTGAATCGATGCGATTCACTTTATTCACGTTATTCACTGACCGCAAGTCTATGACCATTATGAATTCCAGACAGTGCGTGACGCGGTGTACATAGGTGCAGTAGTACATAGGTACATACTGCACCTATGTACGCCACACACGTCAGTGACTATACATATGCACGTCCGTCACACCCGCTGGCCACTCTATATATGTACGTCCGTCACACCCACTGGTCACTACATGTATGTACGTCCATCACACCGCCACATGACCATATGTATGTACGTCCGTCACTCCCACTGGTCACTACATGTATGTACGGCCATCACACTGCGACATGACCATACGTATGTACGTCCGTCACTCCCACTGGTCACTCTATATATGTACGTCCGTCACTCCCACTGGTCACTATATGTACCTGCGCCACACCTACTGGTCACTATATGTATGTACGGCCATCACACTGCGACATGACCATATGTATGTACGTCCGTCACTCCCACTGGTCACTCTATATATGTACGTCCGTCACTCCCACTGGTCACTATATGTACCTGCGCCACACCTACTGGTCACTATATGTACGTACGTCAATCACACTACCACATGACTGTATGTATGTACGGCAGTCACACCGCCAGATAACAATATGTATGTACGGCCGTCACATACTATCTAGAATGCGTGCACGCACGATTTCCCACACTATCTTTCTATGTTCACCCAAGCTAACGTAGAGCTGATGTCCCCGTGTCTGTATAGGGTGAGGGTGTGTCACACTCCAATCACTATAGTGACCTGGAGTGTGACGGATGTACATACACACAGTCATGTGGTAGCGGGACGGACGTACATATACACAGTCATGTGGAAGTGTGGCGGACGGACACACACCTCGTTCCTTTCCCCCAATACCCGAAGGAAACGGACATCAGTGGGTGACCGCCGCGTGCATCCGATGGAGAGTCAGTGATCTAGAAAGCGCACGGCGGAGGGGAGAGTCTTGCAACCATTGAATACGTGTTGATCCATAGATCCAATTGGCTGTCGGGACGCAAGTGCACGCATTGCGTAGCATGGGGTGAACAAGCCGGAAGCGAACGCCGACCGAAGGGCGATGTGAGCCTTGTCTGGTGGTGCAGGTAATGCAAGGTCGCTCACACTGTGCTACAGACGCACATGCATACGTGACAGAGGTGGAAACACGTCCGCGCAAAACCTGTTGTGGCTGGATTGCAAGCGAACGCTAAGCGAAGGAAGATGTGAGCGTTCTTTTCGACCAATTCGAATGACCGTTTCTTTCCACCGATACCACAACGAAAGCGACATAAGAACCTTTTCTTTTGGAATGGAATATCTCGCGATATTCAATTCTTCGCGCAATTTGACAAGACCAAAATGGCTATCGTCGGGCGTCTAAGGAACAGTGAAGTATATTCTGTTGCACATAAGAAATAACAATTGATTTGTGCCAAGATAGAAAGAAAACGAAGGAAGAAATTAACAAGAAACGATCAAAGCCTTGTTGATACTGATAATATGCCAAAATGTCCAATATCGATGCCTGTTTTGTTCTCATCACATTTATGCTTTAGTGGCCTGTTTTTCATGAAAGCAAATATGTTATCGTTATTCCTCAACTAACTACGTAATCCATCAAGTAGATGTTGGTCACCTTTCATAAAATCGTTGTATATAACAACGATATATAACAACACCCTCACCCTGTCCGACAGCTTTTCGTTTAAGAAGAAGAGAACGACGTTTGATATTGAGTGATTTATAGGCAGATACGAGCATAGTGAGTTTATGACAATAGAATAGTTAGTAAAGAATCAAATAATAATGCGTGCGATATGTATGAATAGAAATTAAAATTCAACTATCATTTCTAATGTAGCCGACGTAAGTACATCCCAAGTCCACTTTCGCAGCGCGAACGCGTGTGGCGTTCCACGACATAGGGTGGAAATGTTGCAATTGCTGCAACTCCATAGTTGAGAAAAAAATTGAAATTGCTGCAACGACCGAATAACACGAACTCGAGTGTTTCTAGTATTTATGGTATTTTAGGTTTTTATGCTATTTGTGTTATTTTAGGTATCTATGGTTTTTATGGTATTTTTGGTTTTTATGTTATACATGGTGTTTTAGTTATTTGCGATTGTGATGTTTTTGCCAGCGTATGGATTCTAGAATTAAAAAGTTCTGTATTTCTGACGAGAGCAGTAAGTAGTAAAAGAATTTCATAGAAAAGCTGCCGGGCAGTGTAGTAAATGACTGTTGTAAAGACCTTCGGAAAACGCTGAAAACTTCAAAACTTTTGCGGAAAAGGTTGTGGAATGCTGAAAGTTATCTTACTTTGTAGTCCATACTTTTCTCCACAATAGACTAATTTCAACTCAAAATCGAAACTTTTTTCAAAGAATGACTACACTACAACTTATTGCACTAATCGGAAAATACAAAATTCTTCTCACTCTCACTTTTTAGCGGAGCTACCAACAGAAAGTGGATTTCTTTGCAAAGATAGATAGCTAAAAATTTCTACAAGCCAAAAGTAGACGAATAGATGCACACTATTGCTGTTTCTTGTTTTCCGCTAGTAGCTTTGGCACCAGCGAGGTTGTATAGAAGTGGAAAGAGGTCCTTTCCTGAACATTCAACTTAGAATTGCACGTCAAAAATTAGCTAAGTAAAGTGAAACTAACGGTCATCACTTCTGAAGGTCGAGTACTACGCTATCATTAGTTTACTTCTCATTGGTGTACCTACTTAGTCCGTACGAATGGAAATGTCGAAAATATGGATTAATATTTTACCCAATTCGATTTCAAGAAACTGAGTCGTATACTCTACCTTAAATGAACCTAAAACGTTGTGAAATTTAGTTATGTATATTATCCGCCTTTTGATATTAACGGTTCTGAGACTCCCTTTTTTTACTTATGTCTTGCCGACCGTTGCCGATCTAATCTGGACGATGGTTCGCAAAATATCATTTAAAGTCTAAATGTCACGCGATCGACAAATGTGTGGCTGATAAAAGGCTTTTCCTTTAAATTTTTACACATCAGAATAGGTTACTTTGCGCTTTTGGTTTAAAACTTGTTCCCTGACGTTTGTCCTATAATTTACTTTAGATAAGTGTATTCTACAGACATCTCTGCATAGTATTTTTATAAGTAATTGTTATTGATATTATCCGAACTGTTCAGAATTTTTTGTTCTCATTTCCGTGTATTAACGTTTTCTTTTTTGTTCTAGGCCAAACTATTCTCGGATGAGTATACACTACTCTCAATATTAATATTCATTATTTTTGTTATTTGATATTGCAGTCGTAAGGATACGACAATGACAAATATGTTTTCACACTCATGTCAACTGGAGGACGTTTATCAGCTTATGGATCAAAATAAAGAACGAGCGTCAGAAGAACAAATTAATTTAACAACAATATTGACACCATCTGAGTATTCAATATTCGATGAATATGAAAAACAATGTTTTACAGGCGAATATTTGTTTTTTTCTATGTTGCCGGCCACAAGTCATTTTAGTCAGAAATCGTATTTTACTCATTTGGTCGGTAATCAACAAATTGGTTTGAATTTTTATCATATCTATGTTGGAGACAGTGGTTAGTGTTTCTTTTGATCTTCGACTTACAGCAAAATAGTTGATTTGATTTAAGCTTTATTTATTTATCAAAATAGTTTCTCTTTATCCATCTGTTTCTGTTTAGGTAGTGCTAAATCGCAACATATTAGTGAAATTATTCGTTCAGCAAAAGCTACACAAAAATTATTCTCATCTACATATATTGCTACATTTCCAATTGGAATAAATAATGGAAAACGAGAAGAATCATCCATTGTTGAAGAGCCAAGTGTCGTCGGTTTGCTAAATTATCTTCAGCAAGGTGACAAACTTTTGGCAAATGCTGAAATTGATGCGTATTTCGATAAAATCGGATTGTACAATCAGTCAAGTACCACAGCCACTGAAGTTGGCTCAAGTTTATGCTTAGCATTTTATTGGGTTAGAGATTTTAGTCGTCAAACTGGATCATCAGCTCTATCAATCAAAAATGCAAAGTTATCGCTCATTGGAGGAACAACGGGTTGCAAATTGGCATTGCTATTGATGAAAGTCATTAAATTAACAGGATTTGAAGGCGTGTTCAACAGAATGTTGTATTTATGCATGAAAAAAAAACGAGGGATACGACCACAAGATAAAAAGCGGCAAAGACAAAATGATCGACCGTTAATTACACATCTGAACATTGTTGTTCACTGCTTTGGTTCATGCGAGTATCGTTTTGAACAGAATGAAGATGATCAGCCATTACTTGAAAGAGAAAATTATAATGAAAATGATGTGTATAAATATGATCAAGAAAGTAAAAATCAAGGTTAGTATTAAAATAAAAACTTCATGTTCTTTTTATTAAGAGTAAATATTTATGTGCTGTTCAA
This sequence comes from Didymodactylos carnosus, assembly GCA_905250885.1. Lineage (NCBI taxonomy): Eukaryota > Metazoa > Rotifera > Eurotatoria > Philodinida > Philodinidae > Didymodactylos > Didymodactylos carnosus. The sequence goes on from CAJNOQ010009558.1 coordinate 6,614, forward strand.
AAAGAGAAAAATGTGGGATAATGATTAGAACATTGACTCATTTATTTTTCTTTGTGAAGACATTTTTTAATATAGTTGGCTTTCATTGTTTATATCGTTATATTTTTGTTTTCTATAGATGATTTATTGTTAAATATAGTTTCAATGCGTGAATCAATGTCATTGACATCACCTAATTCTCCGCTTCAAAGAAATGAAGACAAAGATGGTACAAATGATAAGTTTAGTGCGTATTATTATGTCTTCAATACCACTGCTGACGAAATTGACACGATACCATATATTCATACTCGACATTACCGTGATATTTTAGCGAAAGCAGCCGTTATTTATCCAAAATTATGTGTTAATATGCAATTATTCAGAAATTCAATGGCTGTCCTCGAAGCATTGGAAGGAGAATATCAATTTCAAGATGGGATCAAAAACAGTGGAACAATTCCATTTGAATTTATTGAGAAAGTGAAAGATAAAATTAATGAAATGTTCCTTGCAAAAGCAGAAACAAATGAAAATGGTTTAAAAATCTTATATGTAACAAAAGACGTTTGTGTTGGTGCAAAAAAATATTATAAACATTTACAAAACATTTCGTTCGAGTTATTTAATATAAATGAAGGTGATCCGCTTAAAAAATCGCCAATATTATCAGAATCAACAAAATTAAAACAAAATGCATTCCCTTATATAATCCATCCTGTTGTTGTTGACCAAGTTCGATCAAAAATAAAAAAGTACGGCTATAAATTATTATTAAAATTGCAATTTAATATATTTAATAAATCAATGTTGAATAGAAATAAAATATTAGGAGATGGATCATTAAAAAATATTTCACCAGACGTCATTGATGAATTGTTACTGGACTTGAGTCGCCGAGATTTATTGGTAAGAGGAATTGACAAATGGATTCAGGGTCAAACGGGTTCATATGATAGTTGGATGAAAGCGAAATCGCCACCACCCGGATATGAACGAGATCTGTTCGAATCGCATTTGTTGGCATACAATATTCCAATTGAAGAATATAACAATGTATATATACAATCATCTCTACTCGATTTTTATCATTTAACTGATGCAGCAGTTTTGTTCTTTGATACACATTTGTGGTATGCATCTGAATACCATAAATATCCACTTGATTTAAATAATACGATCAATCAGAAACTAAATGACGGAATAATAATATTTAATACAGTTATAAATAGTTATGAAATCAATCCAAATGGTCCAAATTCAGAGAGTGATGAATTATTAGTTTCATCAGTAGCTGCTTCGGTGCAACTGATTGATTCATGGGCAGATCAGACTTCAGAATCAACAACACTCAGACGAACCCCACTACAAACAATATCTAATTTACAGAGTGCTGATCAGCTGGATTCATTAGCAATAAATACATTATTATCAAGAGATGCAAACAACAACCGAAAGACAACATCCGAGTTTAGTAATTGATAAAAGGAAAAGTAAGTTATGATATGTGAAAGACAAGAATGATTTCACATTTCTTGTATCTATTATTGCAGACGATGAAAAACAAACCAATAAACAAATTCATCCTCGAAACCAAGAAGGTCGTTCAACCGGTAAATATATTCAGCTATGAACAGATAACAAAAACTAATTTCTATTTTCTTCTTGTTATTACAAATCTTCATTTATTTTTTCCTTTTTTATCAGATTCATTTGCTGATATTAATAGTCGGAAAAATCACTTACTCCAGTACCTATTGGCAACATTAACGACAAAACAATCAGAAGCTATACCGTACAATTTATTAGATCCATCAACAATTTCAATCTATAGCGGAAATAATTCTTTCGGCAAACATTGACGCCGATACTCTGAAATTAATCAGTCGAATTTTTTTCATAATGTTTTTTCTGTTGTAAAGTAGCCGAGCCTGTCAATTCATACGATCAACAGCCAGTAGTCGAAGAAATATTAGAAACTTTGTTAATGGATGTAGACACACGTAAGTTGAAATATGAGATAATTCTATGGTTTGAAGCAGAAAATATTTTATGGTGTTATTATCTCGACAAGCTAGTTTGTTTCGGTGGCTTAAGCTTCTTTTCAGAAAATATCTTGTATAAGCTACGCCTCACTCTGATAAAGCTGAAAAGCACTGTTAGAATAATAATAATTAAAGCTCCTAACATATTTCTACTACTATGATTCTGCTTGATGGTGGATGAACATGTTCCGCATATGATTTTATTTATATTTATATTCAGGTGAAAATCAGTCTACAACCAGTCCTCCTAACAATCACATACATAATCAAGTTGGCATCGAAGTAACCACAAATATCCATACAGTTGCTCTCGATTATGGTGATTATATTGAAAGTAATCATGTTGAACAAATGCATAGCATTCAAAGATACTATCATACTGAACACGAGTCGGAGATACATCGTGAAAGCGAAGAACAAATTGGCCGTCATGATTATCCCGAAACTAATAATAGTAAGTTTGAAATGAAAGGAGACCCCAGTAGGTGAGATACTCTTGGGTCAACTACAATGTCAATTCGATTTCAAATCAAATAATTCTAACAATAATTTTCCATCATTTCAGTTCTGGTAGAACATAGCGGAACGACATCAGTAGTATCTTCTGATCAACGATTAATAACTGAGTCGGCATTATCATTCGCACTTTCAACAGTAGTGCAGCAGTCCACTGATCAGTTAGTCGATGTAACAATTAGAAAAATTTCTCGAGCAATTTTAACATCATCTTCAGCATTATTAGCTTTGAAAGATATTATTTTAAGATCTACACATGTTAGTGTGTCAACTCGGTCGGCAGCAGTTGAACAGTTGATAAAAGGTTGTCTATTACATAAAGATTTTTATTTTGCTACGTGGAATAAGAAAGAGAATACTTTAAAAGCTCAAATCGGTTATCTGAAATGTTTTCCAGACGATTTTGATACTGTTTCGAAAATGAAATTTATTCATACATTACATAAATATGATCTGGTCACAATATCTCGCATCATTCAATAACGGTAAACCAATCGAATTTGATCAAATATCACAACAACAGATAATTAACGTCGATAATAATGTAGCAACAAAAGCTAAATTTTATCTATCGGAATTGGCTCAAACAAAATTTAAATCATCGAATTTTTACCGGTGTTTTGTAAAATATGATGAGAAGATCGTATTACGCCCAAGACAACCGGTTGCTACGTTTTCCGATACAGGTAAGATGAATGAAACTGAGCTGATATTTAACTCTATCTATATATTGTCAAATTTCTTTTGTTGTTTAAATAGCAACAGATTTATATGCCAAAACACAATCCAAAAGAGGTAAAAAACGGTCTACGACGTCAGATGCGAAGCGTTTTTCAAAACGACAAAGAGTACACCACTGAACGAAAGGACTCTTAAAAAAAACATAGATAAGATAAGAGATAAGATTTTATTTTTACTAAAGTGCAGGATATCACAAAAAAGAACAAAAGACTTGTGGCATCCGTGGATACCCTGTGATAACCGAAAACTAAAAATTTAAAAATAAACATTATTAAAAGCCTGT
>CAJNOQ010009559.1:0-10177 GCA_905250885.1 Didymodactylos carnosus
TCCATGAAGAAATGGTTTTTGGAGGCTCGGAAGACGTTATTCGTGACCAGTTCGTTGAGTTGAATCCGAATATGTATAATAAAGTCAAAAATAGATTCCACTGTAAGTTTGCATTAGCTGCACCTTACATGATTTGCTAGCGTAAAAATAATGGACATAGTTTGAATACTGCATATGCGTAATCGTAGAAATGTGATACCAATTAGAGAAAAATACGATAAAGAAAAACAATTGAATATATATTTATGATCAGCACTCATCATTGACTATTTTTTTATATCATCCGTGGTAATAGTTGAATTGAAAGCCTTTTAGTACACATGCACCGTGTCAGTCGTCGAAGAATGCCACCGATTGTTGTCGCAATATCTTAAGAATGAAAGGAGATAAAATTCAGATTTTTATTATTTTATAGAGATTACTTTGCTCTATCTCCTTATGTATTTTATATTATAAATCTTGATTTTTAGGTGATGTGTGTTTTTATACTAACTTAACAAGATATTGGTAATTGAATCGGGCGTGCTCATTGTTGATGTACATATCATATCATTATGACAGATAGTCCTTGAAAATAGATTAGGCATCTGCGTTTCTTTATCACAAACCTATCTATGTATCTATGAATTTTTGATCGCTCGACAGTGTCCGTTATTTTACTAGTGCGTAACGATTATCAAATTTATTTCTGATACGAAAAATAAGATAAGAACGTCAAGATACTTAAGATGTTTTGATATAACAATTTGAGGGTCCTTCTCTTGTTTACAATATCAAAAAAAAAGAAGAATGTCCTAGTTGGTGAAAATGCGAGTGCAACTTACAAGTAAACTTATCATGGTTGTTGATTGAGCAACCGTATGCACACATATTTCTAAGTCCTTATCGTTTCATTAACAAGTAGTTATTCTCTATTTTACCAATAATAATTTTGCAAAAGTCTTAATAGAATTTTATAGTATGTTTCTTCTTTTCAGATATAAAAAAACATGCCGTTTCTATCTGGAACTTATCAAGCATTCGTTGCTCGTAAAGAAGCCCATCAAGCACATCGAGAAAAGAAGAAGCAAATGAGAAAGTCAAAAAGTAAGTATGATCTCTCTGTTTTTTAATAGTATCTATTAAACGTGTGGAAGTTTTAGTTGTACCAGTAGCAACGAGTGTACGTTGTTATCCGCTACGTTATGGTCCAGGAGTAGAATTGATTGGATCGCTTCACGAGTTAATAGACGATTGTAATTTGAAATCAATATTTATTATAACCTGTATTGGTAACATTAAATCATGTATTATAAAATTGTCCAATACACTGGAATATAAACCAATTAATTCAACATGTGATATTGTTTCATTAGTTGGTACATTTGACTCAGAAGGTGGACATCATATTTATGGAAGTTTTGCTGATGCAAGAGGAAATATCATTAGTGGACAAATTGAATCGTTAATTGTTCATCAAACTATAGAAATTCTCTTAGCCGAATGTAATGATGCTATATTCGTAAGAGAACATGATACAAGAACTGGAGAAAATGAACTTGTTGTAAAACGAAAACCATTTACAGAACAAGATTAATGACGATCAATTAAGCACATATTTGAGAAAAACATTTGATAATCAATGAGTATTGACAAACTTATTTTAGATTATTTGTTCTATTTCTTTATAGCTTCTCACTTTGGTTTTCTTCGTTAGGGTATAATAACCTTATGTAAAATTTCTCTAAGCAAAGTGATACTGACAATTAATGTTTTGAACTCATTTTGATTCTACTCTTCACGCACAGATTGATAATGGCTAAAAAACGAATTCTACAGCATCCGATTTTAGCGTCGGATTAGTGATTATAATACTACACTATACATAGTGAAGAGTATTACCTACCTATTGAAATCTTAAATGATTATTAGTTAATTTAAACTGAAAAACATTGTTCGGTAAAAATTGCAACTCTCACCAATGCTTCCTTCACTCTATTCTATTAGAAACTCAAAAAAAGAGCCGTAGTGGAACTTCGTGTATCCAAGATCTTGGATTAAGAAATGTCACAAGATCTTCGATTCTTGAATCTTTCACTCAAGGTCTTGGGAACTGAAATTTCATATAATATCATAGGTTCTTCCTTAAACAACTATATTCAAGCAGGAATCCACTCGGAAAGATTTCCTCGTTAAAAAAGTCCAACAAAGTCGCATATTGAATTACGTGAAACTAAGTTTTGATCTTAAAGTATTTTAAATCAATTCAAAATGTTGAACTAATTTAAAATGCCAACACAAATGGGCTCATTAATTTTCTGGAAAAATCCTCTGATAGCAGAATTCTCACTATAAAATTGATAATTAAAAATTTTGACCAACATCTCATTCGAAAGAAAGAAAACAGAAGATAGTAGTATATATTTCTGTTTATAAAGTTGAAACTTGATGTTGAGAATTTTAAATTTTCAAAACTTTTAAGAGAGACTTTGTGAGAAAATCGAGAAAATATTGTTAAAAAGACGAGAAAACATTCAAAAAATAAAATTTCTTTTAAATACGCTTTTCGGATTCCCCTTCCAAAGTTACTTATAAATCTAAGTTTTATCCTCTGAAAACTTTTTATCGCTGAGAAAAAAGTTTTTTTAAAAAGATTGAAGAATTCTGTATTTCTTGTTGTTTTAATTATAGCAACACTCTCATACATTTGATTTTCTTAAATGACACATTCTTCGAACGAGCACAAAAAACTCAACCTGATTATTGTTCAGGTCTTAAATAAATTTTTCATTGCCGAAAAAAAAATTAAATAAAGTACCATTAGAAAAATGAAGAAGCTAATAGACAATTATTATGAGAAAAACTTCCATCGGTCTAGAGCAATTTTTAGCACATCTTATAGAGAATAAAATTCTCTACAAAATGCACTACAGTACATTGAAATATAATCTTCGAAACAGGATGAAAAATGCTCAATAATAAGTACGATTACAAAGTATATTCATGAAAATTGTTTTAAACATGATTGTCATTTGTATAAAGTCATGATTCATCATCAATAGGTCAAAGCATGTTAAGAAAGGCGTTTATGAATAGGTAGGATGTTAATAGTGAAGCGTAGCAAATAAGTAGTAAATAATTGTATTATTGTCTGTTTGAAAAAAAGAATAGACTCTGCTATTTTTTCAATGACTTTTAACAGAAAACAGTTAGAGAGCTCGGATTTTCGGCATTCGAAAGACGAGACTTGGAGGCATGATTCCATAAGCAAACATTTTTTGTTTTTAGAAAAAGATTTAAAAAACTAGTGAAAACCAATTTTTATGAAAATTACGATTTTCAGGCTCTATTCACATAATATTAAAAATTTCACCATTCACTTAGAAAACCGAAGAAAGAGTTGGAAACATCATGATGTACAGTACTTAGACTATTGTATATTTTATTTATAAGAAATCTACAAAAAAGAATTTACTAAACCCTATGGTTTTCCACAAAAGTTTCTAAAAAACCCTTAAAATAAAACATGATTTCTCAGTTTTTTCGATGATATAACAATATTTAGTGTACAAAATGTTCTGACGTTTTCTAAGTGAATGGTGAATTTTTTAATATTATGTGAAAAGAGCCTGGAAATCCTAATGTATGCGAAGGTTGTAGTTCAATTTATTGTAGTGCATTTTTACAAGATGTGCTAAAAATTACTCTGGACCGATGGAAGGTTTTCTCATAATAATTGTTAATTAGCTTCTTCATTTTTCTAATGGTACTTTATTTAATTTTTTTTTCGGCAATGGAAAATTTATTTAAGACCTGAACAATAATCAGGTTGAGTTTTTTGTGCTTGTTCAAAGAATATGTCATTTAAGAAAATCAAATGTATGAGAATGTTGCTACTAGAGATGTTACAAGTTTCGGGACCTTGCATCAAAGATCGCATGTTTCCCTTATTCAAAATCCACAATTTCTATCGAGCTTTTGGATCAGTCTTAACCAGTTTTCTCTGCTCTATCCAAAACTAATGCTAGAACTGGTCAATAAAAAAGTGCCGAACTTGGTAAAGTTTGTTAAAAAATACAGATAACGATCAACCTTCACCAAATTTTACCAAGCCCGGCACTTTTTTATTGACCTTGACCAGTTCTAGCATTAGTTTTAGAGAGAAAACTGGTTAAGTTTGATCCAAAAGCTCGGTAGAGCTAGCGGGTTTTGAATAATGAAAACATGCGATCTTTGATCCGTTTCCTTGAGCGAAACTGACGATGCTTACAATAAGCTTAATAGATACTTAAGTTTCTGTACGGGGTGACTAAGTGGCTGATGACCGTATAATTACGTGAAACATACGTTGTCCATCATGCTGAATCTCGCGATAATGCTTATTCTGTTACTAAGAATGACTGAAACTGTGGAGAGAGAATTTTCGAAAGAAGTCAATGTTCTTCTATTACTAATGAGCAGTAAGAACGCTATTATACCGTCAATAGTGAATCAAAATGACTCAAATTTTTAGAATATATTGCACTCTATATTTGTGAATTTCTACTACTGTAGTTAAAAAAAAAGCTTTAAACTCTTCTGAAAACATATGACTTTCATGAGATCTCCGGCATCAGTCTTTCTGTTCAGTATCGACGTCAATATTTTTATCAAAGCTAACAAGCTACTAACGTCAAACCCTAATTTCCTAGAAGCAACCAGAAAACCGAGTTTCAAGCAGAGTCCTCAAATAAACTTGATAAAATTGATTGGATCTGTATAAAAGAAAATATGAACAGGTTCTTTTTGATCTCGTTTTGTACTGTTTTTCAAATGTTGCTTTTAATATTCGTATATTTTAACAAAGGATGTCACAGGAGCCAAATATGGATAAGAAGCAACAAATATGTATTTATATTTTGATGCTTTACCACAAGAATAGGGGAAAGTAGCGTAGGTTGCTAATGGTGTATTATTTATAAATGAACTAACAATTGTTGAATATGGCAATCCATTTACGTTAAGAGCTGTATATATTCGTCCAGACGCATCTACAGCCATATTAGTATAACCTTGATTGAGACCATTAATAACAGGCCATGATTTTATGCCTGTTGTTCGATTTGTCAGGTCTATTGATTGTAAATAACTATTATTGGCAATAACATACAATTGATCATTGATCACACCACAAGCGTTTGGAATATTAAATCCAGTAATATTAAAAGCAAATGTACCATTTGAACGATAATAAACATCGACAGGTGAATTAGGTAAGTCCTGTGTAGCAATAATATAATTTTCACATAAACAGACACCATAATATTGAATTGTTGATGCAATGGTTATATTCATTGCTGGACTAGTAATATAAAGCCCCAATATTCCACTATAACCTGTATATGCATAATAATTTTGAGCAAAGTCAATATCAATATTGCGTTTTACAATAAATATCATACATCAAGGATGTCCACGAAAGATTCAAAAACTCAATAGTAATGGTCGCGTCCGACATATTGAGTAAACGTTTTATTTTTTTAGAACAAGTTGTGAACAGGATAAGAAAAAAAACATAATGCCGAAAAAATCAATAAAAAAACTGTCAGATAACTAAAATTAATTCGAGCTACTTCTTAAGGGGGGACCCCTCCTGGTTTGTTTTAGATTAAAACTTTACACAGGAAGCAACCAATTTCTTTTTATGGATAGATAGTCCTAAGTGTCATCTACAAAATAAGATCTAACAAAGGTTTCACTTTGGTTGGTTTAGCAGCTCTGGACGTTTTCCCGGAAGCCTTGAGACTGCTTTATTCTTCGTTCTGGTAACTTCTGAAATCATGAAAACATAGATTATCAAACAAAACGGAGTAAAAACCTGTACTAGGTAAAATAACCCCTTCTGGACTATTTTTATTAAAAATTAAAAAATTCATAACTCAGTCAAAATCCTATTCTTTTGATAAGCAAATATACAAGCAAATAAATAGCGCTTGAAAAGCTAACTTGAATGATATATCGTGTGATCATTTTCATAGAATTGTTGATCTGCAAATAAAAATGTAAATCACTGAACTGTCCGTAATCGGCGTTAATTAGGATTAATTAGTGATCAAACTATATCCCGGCATAGCTTTTCCAGAAATATCTTAGGTACGATCATGGATTCTCGATCAAAGTACACTTGAATCACGTTCATATAGCTAGTTTTGATTAAACAGTTAAATTTTTAAAAATAGGTCCAGAAATTTAATTTTTTGCGAAACTTTTATATTAATTAATTTATAAGTCTGTGAATACTTATCGTCTCTCCGAAAACAATGCAGGATATATGCAGTCAAGTATTCTCTACAATCTGAGAAGGTTTAATAGTACCTTTTGTGGGAGTTCGCCCCTCTTCATTGAGACTTACTTTTTTCACTCACTCTCACTTGGGTTCCCGCTCTCTCTGATGTTTGTTTGATATTAATTAAAACTTCTAATTTGAGATCACATTTTTTAAGCGATACCAACTTGAAAGAGTCATTAATTTGAATTTCAGGAATGATATCACCATTAATGGGATGTTTTACGAAGGTTTTAGCCATTAATTAAGGTAAAAAAAACTGATTGCATTTAACGGCGCAAAACCAGTAACAATAGTCAAAAAAACAGTCATGTTTACCGATCACTATTCTTCAACACATTTCTCTGAATTTTGGTGGTATCAGGCTCGGAAAAATCATGCGGATGTCTTAGATGACTGATCTCATATTTGGTTTTAATATTAATTCTTGTACAAAGCTATATGATGATGTTAAATCATATAAATAAATATTATCATCTTTATGCAATGGTAAATATAAATATTTTGTGCTCATACGTGGCAGAAATATTTCTAAATTTGTAATTGTTGTTATCAATTGTGTCTGATTGAGAGCAAGGGCATATGGAATAGGATCACGTGATGTACCAAAACAAAGATAATAGGGTTCTGTGTAACCTGTTGGACATAATTGAAATAAAATAACAGATGATGAATACAAGGATGAATCTGTTAACAACTGTCCAACATAAGAATATTCTTCATATAATGAACATATGAACAAGGGTGACGGGTAATAGGTTGCTGTTCGACAGTAATCATTATTTTGACATATTAATGTACACCTCATTATTGAACTGGATGTATAATTTTCTATAAAATTAGCGAAATAACCAAGTTTATAAATTGAATGTGAACGTATTTTTATTGTCATTGTACGTATAGGTGGATAAGACTGATCATTGTTGGCATCGATTGTTGAACATACAATTGATAGAATCAAAGAAAACAGGAAGTACATTGTTTTTATACCTTTTAACTCAAAGTTTTTCATATGAAAATGTTTCATCTGTTTTCCTATTGTATTATTTCATTCAAAATTTGAATTTACTTGTTGAAAACAAGAAAGGGGAACTAAATGCACTCTACTCGATATAAACTCTTTTTTGATCATCCGAGCATATATTTAGAGAGGAAAGAATTTCCGATACGACAAAAAATTTAAAAACTATTTCTAAATTGATCAACATCAAGTAGTTTTATAACAGAACGTCACCAAGTGTAAAGTCTCAGATTTGTTATCACGCACATAGTAATAACATAAATAATAATAATAAACGGCTGAGCAGAACTATTGAAAGTTAATAGTTACCTTAACTTACGAGGAATGTTCGGTTTTCGGTTCTCCTGAAGAACCGGAACCGAGAACCGAACATCCCTACTGAATACTGTGACACCTGGATCTTTTCTGAAGAGCTTTACTCGACTTTCACATATTATTCGAATCATCAACTACCAGGAAATAAAAGTATGTATCGGTTTTGTAAAAGTTTGTTCTGATCTGTTAAGCAATCTCCTTCATCACTTTTTGTTGTTTAAATGATTTTTAGCAAAAAACCATTTGTTTAGTTATTTTCAAGTAATAAAAATATTTCGGACCATTTTCTCCGAGTTGAAGGTTGTAGTGAAATAAAATTTATAAGTTCAGAATATTCTGTCACTCTGAAGGAATTACTTTCTAGAAAAAGATGACGAAATCGATCATTCAGTAAATGTGATCATCACCGACGGGTAGCATAGGATTGTATCCAAGAACTGCTATTATGCCCATGCATATTTAACCGACTTCTGAATAAATTAATAAGTTTCAGAACGTGCTATGAGGTTATTTCCCTCTTTGAAAGTTCAAATATATATATGGCATAAATGCCGTTTGTCGAGTTCTATAGAACTGGTTTGTTTGTGCACTTCTTTACATTTTGTACAAATAATCATTGAAAACTAACCAGATATGATACTTGATAGAAAAACTGTAATTTTGGCTATTTTATCAAGATTTTGCTGCATATTATTGTGTGAAGAAGATCTAGTCGAATTGATTTACTGAAAACGATTTTCTAATAAAAGTGAATCGTTAGAAAGGATTATATAATGGTTAAATCAGCTGCTCTTGTATTGTTATTTTTATTCACTTTCTATTTAGCTTAGTAATCAATCACTCCAAGCGCACTATTGTATCATCAACTGATTTATCATAGCGAATTCAGCACCACATGATCTTACGGATAGCTAATTTCGGATGAACTGACGGTTTTTTCAAGACCCTCCGTCAGAAACGTATCTCTGAAAGTATGAGTCGAATCTTGACCAAACTTTTAGGAGATCGCCACAACAGTGACCAAAATGGGGCTATTCGTAGCTGCAAGACTTCTCAGTAACGAAACGTTGCGGAGGACTCGGACTGGCCTTTAGCTGATGAAAACACTTGTGGGTAGAGGTTAATAGAGTCGGATTTTTTATACTTTACTTTTCAAATTAATGGTCAGCGTCACAAGTCCAAAATTCGAAAAAGTCTCATTAACTTTCATAAAGATATTTTTCTGACCACAACTCTAGATCGAATCTCAAAAATCGGACTCTATTAGCCTATAGTCACATGTGTCAGCTTCAATTTAAGACCTTCTATGGTTCACTACGATGTTTCATTACCAAGAAAACTTGCAGCTACGAAATGGTGTTAAAATGAAAGTCGTATTCGAGATATCGTGGCGTCAGCATCTGATGCATGTTTAGAGCTTCGAGCAAAACTTTCATAATACTTGATTAGAACATCATTTAGAGCTTGGAGATATCTCATTTTGGTCAGAAATGTCTGCTCTATTTCTTAAAATATTAGCTTTTAGATTAATAAAAAGTGGAAGAACTGTAAAATTAGATATCTTTGTATTTAGTCACAGTATAAAACAAGACTTGTTTCGAAAGAAACAAATTTTTCCTAAATTAATTGTCTCTTCACTAATATTGATGATAGAAATGTCAACAAGTGTATTTGATTTGATTGAAGTGTATGTATACCTTTCATCACTTATCCTATTAGAGACTATGTATTTTCAGAAAGAAATAATGAACGAAAAAAAAAGAATAATAAAACGTTTTCGTATGTTATTGATAAAACTGCTATTAAATAATAACCGTGCAAGAATCATCAACAGTAGAGAAATACTATAAAATGTTATCATGACCTCTTTTATCGATAGCGTATTTATATCCGTGTAGCTTATAATCGACATCTAAACAAACGGAAGATCAATCTAAATATAAAAACAATACGAATATGTGTATACCTTCTAGTGGAAAATTTTTATAGTCTGTAGTTTTTTAGAAGAATTTGTTAGACATTCTCTTGTTCTCTCATATGAAAGATTACAGCATGTGTGTGTGTGTGTTGTTTGATTAAAAAATTATGCATTTAAAAGAGTCTGACAGGATGTATTTGACACAAATTATTCATCTATTTACTGAGTAGAGAGGAATGCAGTCGGTACATACTTTAAGTATATTTATTTACTATGCAATTTTTATTTATAGTCATCTAATTGTGAGAAAATAGTCTCACAAACTTATGATTAACACGAAGATCGTTGGAAAATGAGAAGTAAAAAAAGTCAATGAATAAGTGGATACTTTTTTATCCAACTTATTTTCCACACGAAAAACATATAAATCGAATTTATCAGCGAAATTTCTTCGTTCGAACAAAATACTTACAGCACCCATCAAATTTACTCGACAGAAACGCCCAAAAACTGAAGTTTTCAAATATTCATAAATCTCTAAACTCTTTGGTGCTTTTCAACTAATCGATATATATCCTAGTTACCTTTGAAGAACATCTCAATATTTGTGTCTGATGTT
>CAJNOQ010009560.1:0-10176 GCA_905250885.1 Didymodactylos carnosus
TTCTCGCATTTTGTAAAACAATAAATTGCCTTGCTGGTGAACCAAATTTTTCAAGACAATTCAATAAAGCTTGGACCACTGATTCTGTTATTGAGCATCAATATTCCGTTGTATGAATTCTTGATTCATAATTAAACTGTTACGTTTTTAATCCTGCGCGACCATTTTGTGTGCTAATCATAGTAATTGTGTTTTGGTCGAGCAGAAAATAGTCAGAGAATTTGCCATGACTTCTCCCGCCACACATGCTAAATAAAGTCTATAAGAACAAAAACGAAATTCCGGTTTAATTGTGACAGAATTCTATTTTGCTTTTAATTTAAAAAATGTTTACTTACATTTGCCTTCGTACTTTTTTGCGATGGTTTCTGTATTTATGATAAAGAAATCTAAACGCGGTAAAGAGACACGACTATAAAATCAGCTGTTAATATAACACAAATCGCAGTAACCGGCCATTTTCTACCGTGAAGACCGTGCACAACTCTGCATGACCCTGCATCAAAATGTTACAGGCATTTTCCTAGAAGTCCTGAAACTGAGCATTTTATACAGTGATTAATAGAGCGCTTTCTCTACATGGAAGTTATACCTGAAGTGTGTCTCAAGATTTTTAGTTTGTTTGAATTGTCTTGAAAAATTTGGTTCACCAGCAAGGCAATTTATTGTTTTACAAAATGCGAGAAATAATTCAAAGTATAAACAAAAGGTAAAGGCGAACTCTGAATCTTCCAGACATCAAAGAAACTAAATGTAAACTACTTTCCGTCTCAAACGAAAAGACATCACTCATTGTTTCTTACGAAGTCTGTCTACGTACTCTTGGTTTTCTTTCACTTCGGAACTGTCCGGTCCGAAAGCTAAACGAGCTCTATCGACAGAACACTCGGCATGTTTGAGTGCTGCTGTGTAATTCTGCAAAGCTTCATAAGACCTTGCCGTATTATAATGCATAACAGCCATTGACGAATGGTTAGGAGAGGGCAATGTTTCCTGAATTTTGAGTGATTTCTCATAGTACTTAACAGCAGCCGTCTTGTTTTCCATTGACAGATGCACTGCAGCAATGTTGCTATATGCAGTAGCAAGCGTTGGATCATTGGCCGATAGTATGTTGTCTCGAATAGCAAGAGCTTTTTGATAGAATGGCAGAGCATTTTGATTATCACCTTGTGATCTGTAGGCTACACCAACATTGTTATAAGCGGTGGCTAACGCAGGATCATTGAGAGAAAGGATTTTTTCTTGAATTTTAAGCGCTTTTTGGTAAAAATGTACAGCATTCGGATAATCTTTCATGGAATAATGCACAGATGCCACAATGCTATACGTAGTCCCTAACAATGGGTCATCACTAGAAAGAGACTTTTCTCGAATAGCAAGCGCTTTTTGATAGAATGGCAGAGCATTTTGATTATCACCTTGTGATCTGTAGGCTACACCAACATTGTTATAAGCGGTGGCTAACGCAGGATCATTGAGGGAGAGGATTTTTTCTTGTATTGTGAGTGCTTTATCGTAAGAAAAGGCCGCCCTAGAATAGTCTTGCATCTCATGATACGCTGAAGCGAGATTGCTGTAATTAGTTGCCAAGGATGAGTCATTGCCAGGGAGCATTTTTTCTTGAATCGCTATTGCTCGTTGGCGAAAAGTGACAGCATGCGAGTAATTTTTCATCGAATAATGTACAGATGCGATGCTGCTATATGTAGTCGCCAATAATAGATCGTCAGTAGCGAGGAATTTTTGTCTAATTTCGAGTGCCCTTTCATAAAATATGAGTGCATTCTCAAAATCTTTCATTAAATCATATGCGACAGCAATATTGTTGCAGTTTGTCGCCATATTCGAATGTTCAGTTAAAGGAGATTTCTCGCGAATTTTGAACGCTTTTTTATTAAATAAGATCGCATTCTGATAATCTTTCATTTCATGATACGTTGAACCGATGCTACTGTAAGTTGGAGCCAACCGAAGATCATGCGAAGAATAAATTCTTTCTCGAATATCCAGTGCCTTTCTATAGAAAGAAAGGGCTGTTGGATAGTCCTTTTGTGCAGAATATACTAATCCGATATTGTTGTACGTAGTACCTAAATCTTCACGATCGTCAGCAACAGAATTTTGTCGAATTTCTAGGGCTTTTTCATAAAACGACAATGCATTCGAGTGATCATTCATTTCATGGTACGCTAGACCAATGTTGCTGTAGGTAATAGCTAAATCAGGATGGTCGGTTGGAAGCGACTTTTGTTTTGCTTCAAGTGCTCGCTCATGAAACGACAGGGCACTCGAATAGTCCTTCATCGAAAAATGCGCCGATCCAATATTGCTGTAGGTTGTTGCTAACGATTGATTCTTAACAGATTTCGATTTTTGTTGAATTTCCAGTGCTTTTTGATAAAATGACAAAGCAGTTGGATAATCTTTCATCGAACTATGAATCAGACCGATATTGTTATAAGTGACAGCCAGTGATGGATGGTCGTTTGGACGAGATTTCTGCTGAAGATCAAGTGCTTGTTGACAGAGCGACAATGCAGTTACGTAGTCTTCCATTGATCGATAAACTAGACCAATATTGTTGTAAGTAGTGGCCAAACTCGGATGAGTCTCCGAGAGAGACTTTTGCTGGATTTTGAGTGCTTTTTGATACATTGAAAGTGCTTTTGATGTGTCTCGCATGTTGCTGTGGGCTGCACCGAGATTGTTATAACTGTTAGCCAGATCAGGATGCATGGTAGGAAGAGATTTTTGTCTAATTTCGAATGCTTTTTGATAAAATGAAAGTGCTGTTGGCTTGTCGCTCATCAAACTATGTACTGAACCGAGATTATCGTAGGTATTTGCAAAATCTGGATGATTTTCAGCGTAACATTTCTTTTGCACTTCAAGTGCTTGTTGATAAAATGAAAGTGCAGTAGAGTAATCTCCTATCGCAGAATGCACTGAGCCCATGTTGTTGTAGCTTGATGCAAATTCTGGATGATTGGGACGAAGAGAGTTTTCTCGAATTTTCAACGCCTTTTCATGAAATGAGAGCGCTGTGGAGTTGTCTCCCATCGAACTTTTCACTGATCCGATGTTACCGTAACTGGTAGCGAAATCCAGATGCTTGGCAGGAAGAGATTTTTTCTGGATTTCCAGTGTCTTTTCATAGAACGACAGTGCGGTGGGATCATCTCCCAGTGAACTATAAATTGAACCGATGTTATTGTAGATAGTACCCAAATCTGGATGGTTGGCAGGAACGGTTTTTTGTCGAATCTCAAGCGTCTTATCATAAAACTGAAGCGCTGTCGAGTAGTCTCCCATCGAACTATGAACGGAACCGAGGTTATTGTAGGTAGTAGCCAACAAAGGATGATCCGAAGTGAGAGATTTCTCTTCAATTTTCAGTGCTTTTTGATAAAAAGAAAGCGCAGCTAAGTTGTCACCCATTGATTTATACACTCCCGCGATATTGTTATAGGTAGGTGCGAGCGAAGGATGATCGGAAGGGTGAGATTTTAGTTCAATTTTGAGTGCCTTTTCGTACGATTCGAGTGCAGACGCATATTCGCCTCTCTCGTTGTAGACATATCCTAGTTGATGGTGAATATGAGCAGGATTGTATCGGTTCTTTTCGTCTTCTGAATCAAGCAGAGGCTTATAAATTTCTTCAGCTTGATCAATCTCGCCCATTTTGAGCATCAAATGTCCTAACCGTTGCCAAGGCGTCCCTCCACCGATCTCTTTGCGGAAGCAATCAGTAAGTTTTTTCAGCTGTGGATCATTGTCACTTGTTAATAGCAAATCCACTTGCCACAACCGCTCTTGAATGGGTTGGATATCTGTAATACGAAAGACGGTATGCATTGAAAAAAGCATTTCGTCCTCGTATTCATAAGAGCTGCTTGATTTTATCAGAGCAAATGGAACTGACGAAATTGTTGGATCAGTTTGCATCCGAAAGACAATTGCAGTCACATTTGGATTGGTATATGCGCGAACTGTAAATTGTACTGAAATTTCAGACTTAATGCTCGTTGACAGAAAATTGTTGAAGGAGAGAAGGCCACCTTTGCTAGCTTTAAGCTTCTCAAATTCGTCGGGTAACATGCCTTGCCCTCGATAAACGATAGTCGGCCGTGATTCGTCCCGTTGTTCACCATGCATTGTTTTGATTTGTCCATGAAGATCGCGCACAAAGAATCCCATCTTCATGACAGTTTCAATATCTTGTGTTCGTAGAGCTCGATTAAGCATCGCATATAGGAAAGACTCTTTGGTATACCACTGAATGGCTATGTCGCTGTGATATTCATCTTCGAATTCATCGATGAGGCCCAACTGAAGATCATCGTCGGAATATCGTTCTCGACAAAACTCGACAAGTTTGCCTTTTGACTTGTGATCGTATTCCATTTCCAGTAGAATCTCTTTGAGCAATAATGTGTACATGAAGGATTGATCAAGTTCACTCATATAATGGTCCGAAGTGTCGTTGACGGGGAGAATGCTAATAGGAATCAAACCAATCTGACCAGTATCAAATTTAATCTTGTTAAAAATACTTTCCATATCAACAAAAATTCCTTTCATTTTTTCGGCCCATTTATTTGCCCAGCGTAATTTTTGTCGCCTTCCATGGGTTAGTATATAAATATAGTCGACCTGCGGTTTGTCGTGAATCTGGGCTACGAGCTGCTCGCCCAGAACATCCGAAACGATGATGGATATTTTTTTGTTGTCGAAATTATTTACATATGTGATGCATTGATCGGAATCAGCACATGTGTAGACCAAATTAGTGACACGTCGAAGTTTAGTTATGGAGTCTTGATACGTTTTTTGGGTCTCATCTATGTTTGAGTCCACCCAGATGACGACAAAATTCTGGGTAGTATTATGTTCCGAATGTAATGAAGGACTGGCAGGTTTTTTTGGCAAAATGATGCTTTTCTGAGAGGAGGCACTTGTTATTCTCTTCGCTACCACAGCGTGAGATGAGGCACTCGGTATTCTCTTCGTGGCGCCATTCTGAGATGAAGCGCTCGGTATTGTTTTTGGTAGATTATCGTGAGTTGAAGAACTGAGTATCTCCTTCGACTGACCGTTAGTGTCCGTGTGTGACACAGATGGATAGACGCGGGTAGATGATGAACTTCCACATCCCATTAAGCACAAACTAGTAGTGATCCTTTACCAGAACAGTAAATTTGATTGTCTACTTGTCATAACCAGGTTTGTTGACAACGAGCGCCGTCTGATTCGTTCTTCGTGTGCTACGCCAATGAGTGCTTTTTGTGAAGCTGAGAGGATGAAATCGTATCACTAGAAATATAGAATAGTATACGTTTATATTTGAAATCTTTTGTGGTTTAATCAAATTAGGAACTGTTTTGTTATGAGGGTGAGTTGAGTGTAGTTATGAATCGGAAGGAATAAATACTAAAAATAGGAAAAAGCATTTTGGACTGATAAAAAATGGAAAAAGTGAGATATATACAAATGCAGCCAACATGTTTACGCTTCCTCATATTCCCATGTAATCATCGGAGGTTTCCTACACGCATCAAAGCGCGTTTGATCGCAAATATCCCTTGACGATGTGCTCCTGATTGGCATACGTGGCTGACTGCGTCAACCGTGATTTTTTCACTTAAACTCTCTGGTCCTCTCCGAAAGTGTTCGCGTGTCTTTCAAGAGGAGAGAAGCGTCTATCCTACTATGCGTTCCAAAATACAATGGTCTCGGATATTTTTCGAATAACTTTTCATAGAAATGAGACAGAGACCTGCGGCTTTCAGTTTTGAAAACTAGACACTTGACCACATATTTCTGTAAGGCAAAGCGAATTTCGGAAAAACTTTTTCAAGCGGGTTTTTCAGAGGATCTGTGGAAAACTAGCTTGGATTTTCCGAAATTCACATAGGCATGTATTGATTTTTTTTCATGGGCTGATAGCCCGGGGTGTCATCTTCAAAATGGAAGTAAAGTGAGACCTTGATTTTCTGCGGTTCGGGCGTTGTATCGTATTTCCGACGAGCCCAAGGACTGGCACCCGGTGACTCTTGGTAGCCTTAAAGACGGATGGACTATGGATAATCAACCATACTGAGTCTTGTGGCAATATTTGTTTTCAGAAAAATCTTTAAAAATCTACCGAAAAGCCAGTTTTACGAAAATTAGAGTTTTAGGCTGTTTTCACCGAATATTAAAAAATTTACTATTCAGTCAAAAAACATCACAAAAAACTGAAAAATTTCAGGATATGATTAATGTTGTCCGATAGACATGATTATAAGATCGACAAAAACGAAAACCAGATTTTCTTAATAGGTTGTCCAGAAAGCCTTTTGGAAAACTATAGGGTTTTTAAAATTTATTTCAAGATCTCCTATAAACAGGATATAGAATAGCTTAAATACTCTACATTCTGAGGTTTCGAACTCGTTCTGATGTGTTTTGACTGAATAGTAAATTTTTAGTAGAGTTTAGTAGAGTTTACTCTCTAGGATAAACCTGGTTTATCCTAGAGAGTTTATTCTTTTTCTGTTTAAAAGAGGAAAAGAAACTACATGTACTGACCGGCGCCGCTTTTTGAATTAGGTCCTAGCCTTCTGTCAAATTGAGGAGTTTAGAAAATCCGGAAGGAAGGGAGCAGACTTAAACAAATTAGATGTTAATGATCGAATTAGCCAGCTGTTCACTGCAACTAACTTCTGCGACTTAACTTAAGTATACCTAAGTTAACTTTATTTTATTTTATTTTATTTAAGTTTCGGTTTAAGATTTTCTTCTCTTTTTCGTCATTAAAAAAAGGAAAACTTAAAAGCTAGATATTAGCTTAAAATAAGATTTTAAAATTATTAACAAATTTCGAAAGAAAAGGTTACAAGTCAATTTTTGTAGCCTAGAAACAATATATTATATTCAATTCACGAACATTGTCAATAATATTAATTACGGGTAGAAAATTACTATCATTGACATTGTCGAGTGAACGAATTTTCTTTCTTTCGTATTTCCAGCGCGTGTATTTTTAGAATACGAAAGTCTGAGGTGATGTAATTTGAAAAACTGATTTCATCAACAACTATGGCGTACAATTTAAACAGTTGTAAAATACGCAGAGAAAACCAACTGCAGCCGTTTTACATATTTTTATCTGCTATTCTCTTTTTACTAGTTATAACTTCGAGCCTAATAGCTGTAGTTCGAAGATTACAGTAAAGGAATAGTAACGGCCTTCGAGATCGTTACAGGGGGCAGGCTTAAACAAATTAGATGTTAATGATCGAATTCGCCGGCTGTTTACTGTAATCGGTTGCAGACAAAAGAAGTTAAAGGAGCTTTTCAACTTTAAGGTGCTACCGTTGTTCGAGCGAATGTCACACTTTCGGAGAGTACTTTTCGTGAAAGGTCTTTGTTTCACAGATCGCCATCTTTCTACGCCATGCATTTAGATCTTCAGCAAGGCTTAGCATGTTGTGCGGTGGTCGTTTGAGCAATTTTGTAGGTCTTCGTAGAAGATGTCTTTTCCTGCGTCGCTTTTATCATTTGTTGTCATCATGATGGTTGATAGAATGCGTAATGTGGTCAAAAGGAAAAATGTTATTTCAGTATTATTCTGCTCTGAGTGTGTATCGCACACAACTCATTACGTACCATTTGTCGAATTTATTGACGTTTATTTGCATAAGAATATATGAAAAATCTAAAAATAGCAGAGCACCTGCTCGATTTCATAGTGAAACATGCACAAGGTTACGTTTAGTCTTGTCAGGTATGAACCCTATTGACAATCATATACTAAAGCTTTATGGTTCACATTATGAAGCATATCGTAAATTAACACTTTGTGCTACTAAACAACTAGAATCACTTCGAGCTCGAAAATCTTATTTATCAAAAGACAAAACTATCAGATTAACTATACATGAGTACGCCACACTAGACTAATAATTAGAAATAAATAGCATAATTCTGTTTCTATATCCTACTGAATCACACAAGAACATAAATCATTTTAATTCAGTGGTTACTAATAAATTCGTTAATAAAAAATCATTTCGCTGAAAATTCGAGATTATTGGGCTGTTTCAATTGTAAATCGAATCTACATATATCATATCATATAGCAGAATATATATCAGCATATATTGCGTTAGGTTGTAATCAATAATCAAATTAGAAAGTTTGTCTTGTTCTGTCTATATGTCATGTATTTATCGTCATGAAACAGAAGAGAGAAAAACGAAACACAACAACTGTTCATTCATAACTACGCGTTCACTTATTTTTGACGACCTTAATGTTTTTTTTTCAAATGGCCGTTTTAATCAGTTCATATTCATGGCGTAGAAAGCTGGCGATCTTTGAAACAAAGACCTTTCACGAAAAATACTCTCCAAAAGTGTGACATTCGCTCGAACAACGGTAGCACCTTAAAGTTGAAAAGCTTCTTTAACTTCTTTTGTCTGCAACCGATTACAGTGAGCAGCTGACTAATCTTTCTAGAACAACAAGTGCTTTTTGATGGAAGAGAAGAGTATTCGGATTATCTTCCATCCATTGATACGTCACAGCGGTATTCTGATAGGTGTTTGCCATTGAACGATCACTGGAAAAAAAGGATTTTTTCTTGAATTTTAAGTGCTTTATCGGGTGTAATCGGGTGATTGCTAGATTTCTTCTAGTTGCAACTGTCCATTTATCGCCCGATAATGAATCTATTGCTAGTTACAAACGCAAATGCATCTAGTTAAAAGTCCCTTTTCCAACTGGTAATCAAGATGGCAACTGGTCGTGTATCGCCCGATTACAGACGAAATGTATCTAGATTGTTCCCATAAGTGCTGTTTGCTTGGGGACTCTAATTGAAAAAACTAAGATAAAAATTTGACAGCATGCTCGCATAATAAATTTGTATCGCTATGATGGCTCAACATGTGTCTTTCTACCCTAGTCAACCGCGCGTACAGCAATTCTATAGAAATCTTATAAAAATCTTATATGAGGCAGTTGATGGAAATGCGTAAGATATTGATAAGACTCTTATAAGAATTCGGTAAGATAGATTATATAATTAGTTTAGAAGAGATCATAAGATTTTGATAAGTTAACATACGAACTTTATTTACATCAATTAAAGCGTTCGACTATATAGAAACTAAATAGGTAACCCTGCACTTATAAGATCCTTCGAAACACGGGAAATCGTGTAGGAACTTATCAAATGCTATGAATTCGTATATAGAATTACTAGAATTTTGTCAGAATTATATTGAGAGAGATTTATATTTTGCTACAACAACTCATTAAAATGTAAACTCATTAAACCTACATTTTCTGTTGCGATCAAACTTTTCTTTGACCACTGGTTATTGAATGATGAGTCATGTTAGTAACTGTACATGAAGTTCCCTTATGATTGCTTCTAGTGCTTTATTAAGACAGGTATGAAAAGAGTTTCGATGCATATTAGTTGTATTCGAGCTGCTCTGTTTTCTACGACTTAAAGAGTCCGAATTGAATCCGATCTTTATAGACAAAAAAAGGATCTCAAGTAGCGCATTTTTCTAGAGATCGATTTGAAAAACGGGATTGGAGCAAACGCGCAACGTGTCGTACCCTATATTCTCGTCTCGCACGGTTTTATTTTTCGAACCTCATTTTCTTCCTATAGTCATGATAGATCTGCGGAAGTAAATCCGGTCTATAAGCAGTCGACAATGAGGACGAGTCATGAGACTGTCCATGTGGGACTAAGATCCTATTACAGAAAATTAAATAAGTGGAACGAAAATTATTTATTCACCTATGAAACCGTAGATTATAGTAAAAAAAGTAGAATATAGGGTACTAATCACTAAGGAATGTGGTGAAATTGTAGTATATCTTTGCTATAAGATTCTAATCGAAATCTTATCTTATTTCTTATATAAGATTCTTATCGAATATCTCACGCATTTTCATCGACTATCTTATTAAGAAATTCATAAGATTCTTGCAGATGTTCTATGAGATTTTATCCAAAGACCTGGACCTCATGCCGAAAAACTCGCTACGATCAGTTGTACTATCACTAGCGCTGCGACAGTTTTTCCCAAAAAATTTATTTCTAATAAACGAAAACACTTTTCATAGGAAATCGATAGTCCTGATTACAAAGCAAGCTAGGTAGGACCG
>CAJNOQ010009561.1:0-10174 GCA_905250885.1 Didymodactylos carnosus
CGCGGCAATTGTTACATTGAATGTTTCTGTAGTATCATTGGAAATATTTGATTTCAATGTTTTGTGTGTGGTACTCGTATCTATTTTTAAATGAAGAGAAAGGTTGACCGCTGATTTAGAAGGTAAAAGCGTTAACGGTGCTTCTGACTGGCTAAATGTCTTTAATATCTGTGTTCCTGAAACCTGTTTCTCAGAAAAGCTTGTCAGCGTTGCTTCTAGGAAGCAAAGATGTGAAAACTTTCTATTGAACGGTTGGACTATAACATAAAAGATGTATAAATAGAAGAAAGTTAAATAAGAATAGTAGCGCGCGAAAGAAACTTCTATTTAATGGCTTTTTTTTCTGATCATATGGAGAGATATGGTAATACTTTTTAAAACTTGTGTCTAACAATATCAGATCAATAATGCACTGTCGGTTACTAGTACATTCAGTAACTATAAACACCAAATTTATATTAAAATTTGATCAACTACAATTTCACCCCAAAAGTTTACAGCTACTGACAAATCCTCTGAAAACCACAAAAATCCTCGTATATAAGCTTTATATTTCAAACTTCCTTAGGACTCGTTCGTTTTCGGAAAACTCGCAGTTTCCGTGATAAAGATGTATACAAAGTAAAGAGTAGTTAGAAGGAAGTGTCGGAATATTATTGTCCAATGTCTCTTATTCGAATAAGAAACGATATCACTGTGATACGAACATGAGTTATGAGTCAAGATTTACGTGGTCTCAAAATCAGAAGATCTGAGATCGTTGATCCTTCTGTTATGTGTAAGATGTTTGAGCGTTCAATTTCTAATTTTTTGTTCTTTGGTCTATACTCCGTTTGTAAATAAATAATTTGGTTTCATGTGTATTTTTTTGCTTACTGTTTATTATTTTGTTCATCATACTTCGGTTTTAGACAAATTTAACTACAATACCAAAAAATGGGTGACAAAAGTAGTAAATTGCCAAATTCAAATTCAGCTGAACTTACACAAAAACAACTTAATCTATTAAGAACAAATACAAAATATACAGAAAAAGGTAGTTGATATGAAATGTGTCATCGAAAGTTAAAAAGAACATTATAAACTTTAAAAGTTTTCCTTTGTCTCTAACGTTAACGTAATACAATATTTTTCTCTATTTGAGCTTCCTAGCCATCAGTAAATAGAGATTATAGCTTTAAGTAGGATAACTTCTACTACAGTCAAAATATTGATTCGATTATATGAGACAGGTTCAAAGATATGAGTCATTTGCAACTTTATTGTAAAATTGGTGAAAAATAATAAAAATGACTTTAAACAAAATTTGATTAGCACATCTTGTTCTCCGTTGTTTCCTGAGTCTAGAACCCAAATTTCCCGACTACCACACACTACTTAGGTATGTTCTAGAGCCTTGCAAATTGCACCACTTGTACAACTTTTGACACTCTTTCGTGTGGGTCAACGCTGTTGCAGTCAGGCAAATCCTTGTAAAACAGCGGATGTCAAAAGTTGGAAAATCTCGATCTACAAAGTGAATGTAAAACTCTGTTTTCCATTTTTTCGCCCGGTAAGAAAGACATTTAACAAAGCATTTTTACTCAGTTAGATGCAGCCGCCCTTGCTCTTTCTTATGGACATCTTACATTTCCAAAAAAAACGTTTTCTCAAGTGCCCAGTTTTATTTTGATCTCGATCTACAAGTTATCTGTAAACAATTTTCGCCATAGACGAGCATAAACAAAAGAACAAAACAAACCTGAAGGCACACAGTTTGATAGAGCATTAAATGCTTTACAAAACGTACTATTTGCTTTTTGCTTTTCGTTCCTTCTTTTGTTAGAAAAACTTACTTTTCTCTCAATAACTCATCTAAAAAACACGTTTTTTTCGACTTTTGCTGGGTTTATCTCGGTGAGTTGTTGAGATATCGAGCTTAGATTTTCTGTGGTAGTGAAGCAAGCAAACAGCGATAAAACAAAAAAAAGAATTTCGAAATCCGTTTTCAGAAACCGGAGTAATTTTAAAAATACGACAAAAACTCAATTGTACAATAAAGTTGCAAATGACTCATATACACGATAGCTGTTTGTTCAGCCATGGTCGTACTCTACTATGCAAGGTAGGGTAGAAGCAGGACACCCTACGCTAGAGATGTGCACGGGTACCATTTTCGTACCCGTACCCGACTTATACCTGAAAATTTTCCCCAAACTTTTGTTTTTCGGCTGAAGATGTCAAATTATCATTACGTTCTCAAGTAATTATTTTTTAAACCTTCATGTATTTTAGCTAAACTCCAGTATTTTTTCACTAAAATTTTGTGGGTTTTCTACTAAAACCTTCCGGTTTTCGGGTAAATTAAAGAAAAATAGAACCCGTACCCGACAACTCACCCAACCTTTGAGTCGGTACGGGTTGCATATCTCTACCCTACGCACACCTCTAGACAGGTTACTGTTTGAAGCCTGACATTTATTTCTGAGTATTTCGTTTTAGAAATTATTGATTGGCATACAGTAAGTTTGTTTTTTTCACCCAATATATATGACTATTTTATTTCAATTATTCTTAGAAATTTATTCATGATTATCCGTCTGGTAAATTGAATAAAAAAATGTTTGTCGATGTGTACCAACAATTTTATCCTAATGGAAAAGCGGACACATTTTGCAAACATGCTTTTCAAATATATGATACTGATCATAATGGTACGATTGACTTTAACGAATTTTTATTTGTAAGTATTAGGAGATAGGCAAATATTATTTCAATAGTTCATTTTGAGATTTTATTTTAGGCAGTTGCTGTAAGCAATCAAGGTAATAAATTAATCAATATCTTGTAATTGTCAAAATGAAAACTTGTACTTGTACTTCTTTTCGAGGTGATGTTAATAATAGATTAGCCGTGGCATTTGATATGTAAATAGTTTTATGCAATTGTGTGTCTTATGCTTGAATAAAGTTTTTTTTTAAATTAATTTTGCAGGTTAGATGTTTCAGATGATGGTCAAATTGATGCTAAAGAATTATCAAATATGATCTCAGCTATGGTAGTTTAATGCTTATAGTTTAATCTAGAGAATACTGATTTCTTTTTTTTCTGTTTCAGTATGATTTAACAGGCGAAAAAAATCGTAAAGGTGATATGGATCCTAAAAAACGTGCTCAAGAAATTATTAAAGAATTAGATATTGGTAATGATAAAAAAATCTCTAAAGCCGAATTTATTGCTGGGTATGATACTTTTAAAACATGACCTAATCGTATTCTCATTTTTATGATATTTACTCTAGTTGTAAACAAGATCCAGTTCTCCAAAAACTATTGGCACCAAATGTTTAGTTGATGTCACATCACTATAATAGTGATCATTCGTTTATTAAATTCAAATTTCTTAATTATTTTAGTTCATTCGATATTTTAATATATTGTGGGGATAATGACGATTACTATTCTTTATAATAAAAATTAATTCGGTAGTAACATAAAAATCAATTGCTATAAACAATCTATCGGTTTTTCTGAATAATAAACGAATTTATTGATGTTTTCAATTTTTTTCACTAGAGTACAATTATTCTTTCAACGTATTGCAAATGCGGTTGTTACAGTCAGGTACCTCGCTACATATGTCACACATATCACACATTATGTTTCGTTTTTCTTCTCTGTATTATCATCATCTCACTGCATGATCAGTAAATATCTATAATCGTTTTCTTTGTTCTTATTTTTCGTCGTCTGTCCAGTTCGTTTATTTAATCATTTATATACATATAAGAACTCATTCTTTTCCTTTTCCTTTGTTCTTGTATCGTATATATACAGATCTGTTTCAATAAAAAAGAGAGTTGACACCAGTACATATTGCAAGTGAAGAGGGTTGGGCTCTTACAGCGGTACATAAGTTATTAAGACAATTTTCTTCATAAAACGTAACAGGAAAAAATGGTCTTTTTTTGTAGCAACAGGTTTCAAAAACTATGAAAAAAATAATCAAACGCTTCAGTGAATGTATTCAGTAAAAGGTATTCTAATAGACATCTGGTTATTGGTAATAACATTTTAGATAATTGAATACTTTAGGGTACTTTTTTGAATATCTGCCCAACGATCCTAGTCCATTCTGTTTCAGTATTTGATTAGCTAAAAGGCTACTTCTAAGATATATCTCATATAATCAAGAAAATTAATAATTAATTATTCTTAAACTTGTCCTTGCTGAAGCGAGGGTGAGCGTGCAGAGTGGATGTCTATACTATTTTAATCGATTTAAAACTTGTCGCAGAGAGCACGTTTAAGCAAAAACATTTGCTTTGTATTAGAGTTGTTTTCTAGCCGATGTACCTGTTGGCATTGTGCTCAAACGTCGCTGTGCCCTAATGTCGGGTAATACATGGTACGCTCTGATGTCATTGCACCCTAGCGTCTGGTGATCAGCTGTCTGCCAGTACTCACACCACTATGATACTTTTGTGTAACAGACAGCTCGAACGTGTGCATGTCAAGTAAATCGTCTGCGTATTAGCGAAAAAAACGCTATTAATTCCCAAAAATAAATGGCGTTTATATACACCATGAAAACAAAACGGTAATTGAAACATGTATGGAAATAGAATATGATATGACAAGGAACAGAAAAATTATTATTTTTATCTATATAATTAGTAAACGACTGACAATAAGAATGTCGCTTATAAATACAATATTATTTTTGATATTGACAAATATAGATCGTGTAGAAAAGAAGAAAAAAGTATATTGTGTCAAGTTGACAAGCGAATTTTCTTGCATTCGAACAGATTACTCTGGTCCAGTTGCTTGAATATTTGTCAAAAAAAAATTGTCAGTCGTTTACTAATTACGCAGATGAAAATAATAATTTTTCTGCTCCTTGTCATATCATATTCTATTCCTGACGATGACAATAAATATCGTTAAAAGCTGAAATACACGATCAAAATAGTGATTGTTTAATAAAAATCAACATGATTTTTTGGATCAGTATTATATTCATTAATCTATTATCGTTTACAATCTTTTCCCTCTGTTCTGAACGTTGATTCGTTATGAAAATATATTGTACAAACAGCCCAAAAATTCGATTTTGGGGCTATTTGAAAAACGTGTCTGAAAGAGTGAAGACGAGCAATCGGAAAGTGTAGGCTCTCGATGCTATGAAGGTTCTATTATTGTTGTGTATTTGCCACCTATTTTTAGCAAACGGAAGTTTTTTCTTTATATTTCCTTTTTTGATTTTTCAGTTTAAAAATAGTTTCAGTTTAAATTAGAGAACTTGTCTCAGTACTTCCTTTTTTGATCTTTCAGTTTAAAAATAGTTCAGTTTAAATTAGAGAACCTCAATCTGAAACTTCATCCTCAATCGACATAAAAAAGTATTAAACTTTGAAGCGGAAAATGTGAAAGATGACATTAAAGTTACATATCGTTGTTCGTCATGTAGAAAGTATGCAGGATGTAGTTTTCAAGTTGATGTATTGTTTAATTCTCAAAATGAAATAATTTAATAATCAAACAATAGGATATAGATTAATCTTGTTCTTCAAAAATCGTGCACAAAAACATCTCCGTGCACATTTTTGTCTTTTCCTGTGCACCTTTCTGTAACCGTGCACAAAAATGTCAAAAGATTTTTGAGTGCACGGAAAACAGCAAACCGTGCATTCTGTAGTCCGTATATGAAAAAAAATTTCTCGTCCACGCGTGTATATTATGTTGCCCTTTCTGTAACATGTCTCTAACTGTATATATTTCATTCAAGTTGTTACTCAAAAAATTAAAAATATCTTTTTGTGGAGCCCGTGCCTGTCGAAGGGAAGAAGTTGCCCATCCGTGTGTCTTTCAAGTCTGTTCGCGCCCATCTATGACCGTCCGTGTCTTTTTTGAGCCTGCCCGTGCCCGTCCATGCCAGCGGCTACGAGAATTCCTGTGCCCATGCAGATCTCTAATGACGACCCCATGGAGAGAAATTAGAAAACTAATTTTATATTTCTCTCGTCTGTACGTAAGAGTGTCGATAAAATGAAAACGCTTCGCATATGCACGAAACGGTTAAAGTCTTCGCATACAATAACAGTGAAATTGAAATTGTCTTTAACATAAACTCCCCCTCACATTAGAAGCCTAGTCTGGCAAGAAATTTTTTGAAAATTGCCCCTGCCCCCACAGGGTACTTTTTGAGAAAATTTTGCCTTTCTTGCGGAACATAATAGAACCCTGGGCTTCTAATGTGTGCGGGGGTTGACTTTTATGAACAATAATTCTATATTATTAATGTATTAGCAAGTACTAATAGAAATAATATGTCGACTGAAGAATGTCTGTCTTAATTATTGGTATGAAGAGGAAATGAAACGGATATATAAGATAAAGGCATCGGTATTCAGCTTGTAAATATGTGCAAAGAGAAAGTCATTTTTTTAAACTCAGAATAGACTCTCCCTTGTTGCGTAATTTTTCGCCTATCTAAACATTAATCTGTAATGAATCTTTTCATAATTTCTTGAAAAGATTATTATATCACTTTCTTTTTCTACAATGGAAAAGAAAAAAAGTACAATATGGAAATGTGAATCATATTTGTCATGATTTAAAATAGTCGAATAAAGTAGAGCTACATGCTGAAAGTATGAGATTCGATTACCAAATGTTAGATGCACGACGCAAAAACACTTTGTAATATTCTTCTTTTGTTTTGTTTTTTTTTACAAATAAATAGATAACCTTGACTAATATTATTAATGAAAAAGTTCTAATTACCGTTCTGTCTTATGCATAATAATATTATAAAATATGATTGAAAAACAGTTAACAACATATTTAAATATATTGTAGAGTCATTTTTTCATGCTTCTCGAAATATCACGATGAAAGTTCATCAAAATAACAGCTTTTTATCGTAAAAAGTTCGGTTGTTTGAGTTGTACTATTCGTTTTTATTATTATTAAATTTCTATTTGTATTTCGTCTATGTGACAAAGAAAAGATAGAATCTTCATATTTTTCATTATCTTTTCCTTCAAGTCTTCTTCTTACTCGTCTTTTAAAATAAAAATAATTGAACGATGCATTTTGTATAACATTATAAAATTGATGTCTAAAATAAGATGATGCTAATACATAAAAATAAAATGATAATGAATAATTTAAATAAAATAATTTATTTGCTACTAGCCATGCTATTGATAATATTCTCTCATATTTATTGCTTAATATAAATAGTGTTGGACTACGAGTAAAACGATAGATTATTTCTACAATTAAAACAGGTGCACATAAAAGTAAAAATATAATCAAATGAGTTAATAATACAATAGATAAACGAAAATTACGACTAACACGTTTATGTTTTCGATGACGTAATACACGACGTTTGATATTTTTAACATTTGAAATAATAAATATATTTGCAATAAATATTACACAAAATGGAAGTATTAAAGTAAATAGAAGATCAATAATTGGACTAATATTTTTATAAAAAAATAAATAATATTCATTTGATAATAATGGTCCACAAACTTTTTTACATGGTAAAGATTCTGAATAACCAATTCCAATACCAAATAATAAATGTAAATTTAATAGAATAAAAAAAATAAATAATAACAATGAACTAACTAAAGCTGTTCGGCCTGTTCGAAAACACCGATAATTTTTTCTGGGTAATTTTGTTAACATTAAACGATTACAAGCTAAAAATACTAATAACCATGGACTTAATTCATCAAATATTTTTGTAAAAAATAAATGAAATCCACATAATATTGATGATTCTAAATGATGAACATTATTAAATATTTTAAAAAAATATGGACGACTAATTATAATTAAAGCAAATGTATCAGCAATAGCCACAAGCAATAGATAACAGCCACAAGATAATGAACGAAGTTTTTTTTTTGAGAATGTTATTATACTCAACAAATTACCAATTATGCCTGAAACCAACATAAAAGTAAATAGTTCATATTAAATGTTCATTAGATAGATATAAATACAAACCAGTGACAACAAGAAATGGAACAATAACGTTAATTTTCTCTTCTATTTCATCGATTAATGTTGTACTCGATTGATTCTGACACAAATTGATGGCTATGATATCGATAGAACTATCTAAAGAGAAAACACAAAGAATTACAATATTTATTCAACAACAGAAAAATTCATCTATTAATTTGTATTGATACTCGCACAATTTTAGTCAGCATTTTGCTACTACAAGAAAATATGAAATCGAAATAAAATAAATAGTTGATATTCACTAGAAGCAACCAAATTGAAGCATCACTACTTGAATGGAGAAAATTAGATTTGTCGTTATTTAACATCTATCTTTTCCGAAAGAAATTGTTTTATTTTTTCACAAAGAAAAATAAATGAATGAAAATCCAATAGAGAAACAGAATTGCTAAGAGCATGTGAGTTACTATGGTGCTGGATAATCACCAGGTTAAGAAATAGAACTTATGCTCACACGTAAGATATCATTTTCCAAATGGAATCATGCTTATTTGTGAATAAGCACTTTTTAAAAAAAATTTCAACAGTCTAGAATCGACCTTTTTACTTATAGATTCAATAATTATTAGAAATATTGAATCTCAAGTAATTCCATTCAGCTTTTCCATAGACAATCTTAGTAAAATTCATTGTAACTACGCTAGTTTTGTACGTTGTGTCGAGTTGTATTAGATGGTAGACACAAAAGTTATTGTCAGCGAAAACCATTCTCATGAACCGTCTGTTTCTATTTCATTTAAACATTTTCGAAAAAGGAGTAAATATAACATTCGAGAGAGGGCAAAAATTTGTCGGTATTGAATAAGTTTCCGGTTGAGATATGGAAAGGTATTTGTACTCTTCAGACTGAGCGCTCGGCGGCAGCAGCAATCCAAAAATCGTATTTTCGTAAGTCCTCTTTAATATCTAGAACATAATTAACTATCTACTATTTATACCAAAAAAAAATACAAACCATGCTTAAATGAATGACGAAAGAGCGAGTTCGACATCTCTTTCTGTTTGGGAACTATGTCGCTCAGAAACACGTCCTGTTTCCCAAAAATAGCTTTGATCTCGGTTTTTCTCAAAAATTTTAAATCAACTTTCTATAGAACATTTTTCTGAAGACATGTCACGTAGCATTATTAGAAACCAAAATATCAAAATCTATCTATAGTTGTAACTCACGACGTTTGAAGTCAGACGTTTGAAGGAGAGCTTGAAAACTTCAATGAAAACAATAGAAACTGTTTGTATTTGAAATTGAAAATATCTCACTCTAGAAACCATTTTTTTCGCAGTGAAATTATTATATTCAAAATTAACGTCAAAAACGGATTGGTGAAAATTATCTGATTTTTTTAAAGAACTTTTTGAAAAGTTAAAACTTAAAAAACATAGATCTTCAAACATATCATTGTGTCTGCGACGTAACCCTGTTTTAAACGATTTTAGAAAAGAATATAAATTCATACACAGCTCGGCAAGGGCCATAAAAGTAGCGTGATTAAAACGAATTTCATTAAGGTAGTGGAACTTTTGAAGAAGCCATATGGAATTATCCTTTTGCTAAACAAAGAACCAAATGTTCATAGACTTAGTTATTTTGACGTACTTGTGATAATTTGGAACTGAAACTGAGAAAATAGTGCCTTTTTATCGTTAAAGTTTTCTTAAAAATCATGTTAAAGCCCAAATTAATTTTGAGAATTTTTTAATCCCACAATTATTCAATCATAACAGGCACTAGGCTTGATCAAATTTATGACACTTTGGATTACTTTCTCAACGAATGCATTTTTAGTTAAACTTTAAAAGTTCGATCTAGCCTCATAGAAATTTCTCAAAATCAAATTTTTGACAAACAGTTTTGCACTGTTTTATTAAAAAAGATAACTTTCTGTGTCATCTAACGATTGGCGATGCCACAGAT
This sequence comes from Didymodactylos carnosus, assembly GCA_905250885.1. NCBI lineage: Eukaryota > Metazoa > Rotifera > Eurotatoria > Philodinida > Philodinidae > Didymodactylos > Didymodactylos carnosus. The sequence goes on from CAJNOQ010009561.1 coordinate 9,949, forward strand.
CTCTATCTTTATTCTATCTGAACTTTTTCAACAACAGAAGGATGCATTCTGTTTTGGAATGGATAGTAACAGTGTTACTATCCATATTAGGCATGCACCAGTTTTTAACTGGTGTTGGGGCATCCGGGAGAATTGCTATAAATCAGTTATCATGATTCTCTCAGAGCTGTAAAACATCTAATTTTGTAGAAAAATGTTTGCTCTACAAAATGCATTTGTTAAAAGA
>CAJNOQ010009562.1:0-10173 GCA_905250885.1 Didymodactylos carnosus
CGAATTAGGTGTGAATAAAATCGAGCTATAATTTACTCTTGTTTTACCAGCTTAATATTATCTTACTCGATGCGGATTTTGAATATTAGTTTCATTAGTCTCAACACCTAATGTATTACATATAAAATCAAGTATTTCGATGTTCAGTCGTGTCTCCAATAAAACCGACAAATCGTAAATATGACGGCCTGATATATCTCTGGTGATCTTCAACTCTTAACGACAATTGTTCTAAAACTACCTGTTGCTAGTCTAATTTTTGCTGAATTGCATCCAATTGTTGTCGAAATTTCATAACTAATTTATCACCTAATAATATCAAAAACTTTGTCCGAATTTTAAACCACTTCTAGTATCATTCGAAATCGTCCGAACACTATTTTGTATAGTTGTTACATGATCTTGGAGTTTCGATAAACTACTACTTTTTCGACTACTTTAAAGCCATAACTATGATTTAACAAAGCAAATCATTTCTGTCTTAGTTTAACAGGAAATAAAGATTCATCAATAACTAGCAAAGGATTTTTCTGAATTTTAAGATAAAACCTGTGGCAAGAATACATGAAACAAAACTTTGAAAATCTGACTCTGTTAAAACATACGCACAAGTTTTCTGGTTAGTGTGCGACCAACTCGAGCCTGCAAGCGCTTCAAATGGTGGAGAAATCTAGGAAATGACCGTATCGTCTTTTTTTTCGACTAGTCATGACGGCCGTCATGACTATTTGTCCGCTGTACTCGTCTAGACTAGTCCGAAGAAAACGAATATGTCATGAATAATTCCATAGTCTTAGTACAAACCATTACAGCGTCTGCTCAAAAAAACTGACGCCCGGACCAGTCGGACGTCTGATACATTGGTCTAGACAAATACGACTGTGTCGGGCACAGTGCGGTAGCCAGGGGAGGGGACTGGGGCGATACTTTTTCCATATCTTCATCTTTCAATTTTTATTGTAGGCGACATTTCTGACGATGAATTAGTAGATTAGAAACCTCAAATAAATTCATTTAATTAATCTAATTATTGGTGGTGTATAAATTTACAAATGCCATTATCTCTTGTTAATCGATAAGCATTTTCTTTCTTCACAAAACATAGTTACAAAGTCGACGGTACTCTTGCCGTTTTTCAGATTAACCGAATCCATCCATCATGCATATGTAACGATCCGAATATTGATATTGGCTCCTCTATTTCCTAAAAACTAAAAGAAACCTTTTTCTAAAAAATATGCCAAATGTATTATAATATATGTACTTGAAATTAGTGTAAGAAGTGGAAAGGGGCGCTTTCTAATTATTCCAGTTTTAATTAGCGAAATGAACAGAATACGCAATTAATTTCGATAATTCAGTCTTTTTCTTACTTTGTTAATTAAAGAGAAAACGTGTTGTGTGTTCAAATACGCAAAAAAATCAGAATTAAGAATTGTATTATGAAAGAGAATAAAAATGATGGCTATTTTCCTATGAAAATTATTTATAACCAAATAGCCACTAATAAAATAAAAATACCGCTTGCTCAATAACAAAAATAAAAATAAATAACCACTACTGTACCATTTTTCTGATTAACCGAATCCATCCATCATGCATATGTAACGATCTGAAATTCTTTATACGTAATTTGAAATTACTCTTATTACGACGTTTTCTATCTAACTGATCATGTGTTCGTACATACTATCAGCACTCCATTGTACATACATACTGCTTTTACACATGTACAAAACGTGATGTTTTTCTGTTTCGATGGTTGACGACTCACCTATTCAAAAGATTAGGTAAGGTACTCTTTGTTCGAAAAAGAGTTAACATGTTACAAAAATATAGATTTTCAAACGTGTTTTTTAAGCTTAAAAATTACTCTGCAGCAATATTTCTTATTTGTTTATGTTATAGACTTCAGTGGCATAACAATTAACTGATCATTTGAGTAGATCTACTAGAGAAAAACGAATTACACAATGATCATATTTAGATAATGATTCATCTTTTATACATTAATTGATTTATCTTTATACATTAAACACCAAAATATATGAAATTTACCCTAGTGAATGTACTCAAGTGTGAGTACTCAAAAAGTACTCTGCTAGAAAAACCGGACGAGTACTCATACGTACTCATACATTTTTTTACTTACTGAGTACTCACATGAGTACTCATACGTGAGTAACGAGTACTGTGGGTACGACTTTGAGTACTCATGCTTGGGTATTATTGAGTACTCATACAACTTTCGGCAAAATACTCATGAGTATTGTTCATCTGATATTTTCATATAGAGGAGTGATCTCAGGTAGCCAGAGTAGGACTACAAGTCTATCTCTGACTATATACAGAGAGACCAGTGAGAAAATAATAATATGAATATTCTGTGTTCCTTCACTAAATTCTACATTCTTTATACAGTTTCAGTTTAGCAAAATAAAACGGTGAATGAATATTTTCTGAGTACTTACATGAGTAACTGAGTACTCACTGAGTAACAATACTCAGAAATCGCTGGTAGTACCAATATGAGTACTCATGGACAAATTATGAGTAAAGTCGTACTCATCGTATGAGTACTTTCACTAGGGTAAGTTACAATATAGAAACGTATATAATGACTATGAGAGAACATTTTTGGACAAATGCTGGTTTATAAATGGTTTCTTTTCAGTAAGTCGGGATTTCCAAAATTACATTCGTACTCTATTCTTGCCGCGTTCATGCCACGACTGCGAAATTTGGCAATCGCGCAGCGAAAATTTTCCCACGTCGCGTTCGTGCTCCAAGTCACGTCGTGTGTACGGTTCAGATTATGTTGCGATCGCAATCAAAAACAAATCGCGTCATATTCGCGATTTACATCATATTGTATCGCGCTCGCGATTCATATCAAATCGTGTTGCGTTCTAGCTTAAATCGTGTCGAGTTCGCGATTCAGATCAAATCGTATCGTGTTCGCGGTTTAGATAAAACATTTATATGCGGTCATATGAAGTTTCTTCGCTTGAAGAAAAAGCTTATAAAAGTGTGGTAAGGTAGTTTACATAGCAGGAGCACACGCGTGTCTAAAAAACATTTCTTTCTGAGTTAAATAAAATAGAAGAAGCAGATATGTATCGTTCGATGTTTTTAATTTCTCGTTTACGCATCCCATGTCGACGTTTTTGTCAAGAAACCGCCAATTAACCATGTAAGGACAATATATACTCTCTCTATCTGATATTTTTCATTCATTGTTATACGCTATTACCGATGATCATGATAACCAACATTAAAGAACGTGGATGAGTATGTTTAAAAATTTTATCATTTTGTATGACTCATATCTGTTTTCAGGTTAAATGTGATATGTATTGGTCAGCAGAAGGAACTGAAATTTATGAAACTATTCAAGTTACACTTTAACAACAATAACATTAGCTTACTTTGTCAAAAGAATATTTGCCATTTGATATAAAGCAAATCGAAAGGTAAAGAAAATATTTTCTGTCGTCTCATCTTTCAATTCATTTTTTTCTATAAGTACTCTTGTTAACAGCTAGATCGTTGTGAATGATACTAATCTATCGTATATATTTATTATAGGTTACATTATTACATTATAAATAAGACTCCTTATCGAATTCTAGTAAACTTAAGGTCTGTTTAAAGTTGAAAATCTTCATGCAAAGTTGATTTTTATTATATATTTTCCTTATCTTCTGTTATCTTGTCAATTAGAATAAGAGTATTATTTTAATTTTAGCATGTAACTTACGAATGTTTAGTTTACCACTTTCGCTATACAAATTGTATAGTGAAACTGTTTTTGTTCTCCCTGCATTGTCTTTTATTCGAAAATCATCGCAAGTCAATCGGAATGATACGCCGATCGTTGGTCATTGCGGGCATGTTTTCAATTATTTAAAGTGACAAGTTAATCCTTATTGTAATAATTATTTTCTTTTTTTTTAGCACCGGTGTTGGACGTACGGAAAAATACATCGTGATCGTGCTGAATATATCAATGCTACGTTTCTTCATGTAAGTCAATTTAATATGTGATTTTAAATTTGTTTGTCTAAATCTGGTCTACACTAGATTAAGAAACTGATTTTCAATTGATGCAATGTAGACTGAATTTAGTATCTAATCATGACGGTTTTGTCCTTTATAGTTGTTATCGTCCAGACGAATATAGTTATCCAACATCCGTTAATAAATACTATAACGGATTTTTGGCAAATGATTTAGGATACAAATTGTTCATTAATTGTCTCACTTTATGATGATGAAAAAACACAAGTATGTTTTATTTCTTTTGTTTTTACATATTATTAGCTGAAGTATCCTATATCTTCCTATTTTTAAGTCAAATCAAGAAATTCATAACCTACTCAAGATTCATTTAAATTATATCAGAATATCAATCCAAATGATGTTTTACTTGAGAATAGTAAAACGCATTCTTGTACTTCGGAAGATTCTTAGAAAATCTTTTCAAAAACCAAAGTATTTTCTGTTGATTCCTAAAACGTTTATTGAACTGCATAGTGTTGAGCAGGTAAATAGAGTACATCTTGATATTCTGATATAATTATATATATCGTTTTGGCGAAAATATAGCTTAAACTGTGGTCTTTCGGTTTCTGAAGATCGCACGTCTTTGTCATTTATCGTTTTTGAGATATAATTATATCAGAGTATCAAGATATACTCTATTTACCTGCTCAACACTATGCAGTTCAATAAACGCTTTAGAAATCAACGGAAAATACTTTGGTTTTTGAAAAGATTTTCTTTCGAAGTACAAGAATGCGTTTAACTATTCTCAAGTAAAAAATCATTTGAAGAAGGTAAAATAGTGATATTCTGATATAATTTGGATGGATCCTGATTAGGTTATGAATTTCTTGATTTGACTTAAAAATAGGAAAACGTTTGCTTACATCTTATTTTGTAGAGGATACTTTTGACTATCCATCTATACAAAAAGAACGATAGATTGCTGTATCGGTTTCTAGAAATTCGAGCTGATTTTTCAAAGATCTAGGAGAAAAGTATATTCCATTTAACTTTGAATGTTCATCTTTTCTATTTATATGTAAAGGGTCATCATCGTTCAAATGCTTATATCGCTACTCAATGACCTTCATCATTTATATATGCTTTTTTGCTCTTCCACAAAGTGTTTGATCCAGGTTTGAAATGGACAGAAATACAATGAATGAACCATGGCCAGCATTGAGAGACGTTTTTTTTACAAAAGCGTCGTAATATAAAAGGAAAAATTATTCGACAAACCATGGCAGCTGCAAACAATATCACGACAACGAACAAAACTAGCAATAAGTACAGCCTTGACACTTTAGTTTTTCCATGGAGTTTTTCTGGAAGTGTTTTCATAGAAGTAATAAAAGAAAAATTAAAAAAAAGTGACTGTGCGTGGTGCATTTCGCCAAAAAGAGAAAATAAATAGGTAGCGTAGTCCTGGACTTGAACCGGTATTATTTGCTCAGCAAAAAACAAACCGTCAATTAATGGCGGTTAATCAGAAATAATCGGACAACTAAGTGGTTAACCGCGATTAATCGACTGTTTGGCGGTTAATTGCAATTAACCGGACGGTTAATCGCGGTTAATTGGCGGTTTTATGTATCCCACGTGTATTTTGTCCTAAGTAAATTTCTAACGAAGAAAAACATGCTTCATATAAACGCATATAGTCTATATACCTATCTAAAAGAACATAAATTCCTGAATATAAATTTTGTTTCTTCAGGTGTTTTGTATAGATTAAAAAAGTCTTCTTTCTCAGAAAATGCACTACATCTACGGGCTTTTTCTATGTTCTTTCTCTCAATCGATGTTTACTGTGCAAATATCTCAAATAAAAATGCACAGAAGTGAGAAATACATCAAAGGTGGCTGTTTTTATAACAGTTGTGGGTATCCTCGGTGTAAGGTCGCTTTGTTGTTAGTGGCTCTCAGGATGTAGCGACGATCAGTTCGGTTCAAATGCCAGTTATATGTCGAATTGTAATTGAGAAATACATGAGGGAACTTAGAGAAGTCTAAGACTGAAGCTGTTTTAGAAATAACAATCAAAATATTTCTATTTCTTATTATACTTATTTTAAGCTCAACCTCAAAGAGAGTCTGAGGTGAATGATTCACCTTGACTGCATTATGTCCCGAAGAGAAAACCGGGTAAAACATGGTGAAATCAGTAGATTTCGAGAACCTTTTAAAGCTTCAAACAGTTCTCACAATTACAGATACATCATTCTGAATGGTTGTGAAGCCGAGATCTTGCCGCGATATAAGCAGTTTGAACACGATCCTGAGGCGAAACAGTCGATTTCAATAGCGATCATGCGGTGAAACAAGCAAATTTAGTCACCATCTTGTCGCGAGCTCAATCGCGGTTTTGCAGCAAACTGTTTACGGATACAACCGCGAATTTTGCGCGGAACGCGAGAAATTCACGAATATGTGCGTCCGCGATTCAAATTGGGTATTGGGCGGCAAGATTGTGGCAAGATTATCATGGCTTCGCGACGCGCAATAAATCGCAGATTCTACTAGGGTTGCTTCTGATCTATCAGAACCTCTTCCGCTAATCTTTTAACTACTCTATTCTTCCATAAAGTATATGCGACCATCACTTTGATTTATCTTATGTGTATCCGTATTAACAGGAGTGGGTTGCAAACGAACTGTGCACGTTGGTGCAAAATGTGCGAAAGTAACGTTAAATACATAAAATGCAATGCAAATGAAAATCTATATTTTTGTAACATGTTAACTCTTTTTCGAACAAAGAGTACCTTACCTAACCTTTTGAATAGGTGAGTCGTCAACCATCGAAACAGAAAAACATCATGTTTTGTACATGTGTAAAAGCGTATGTACAATGGCGTGCTGATAGTATGTACGAACACATTATTAGGGGGTAACCACTCCGGCGGGTAACCTCTGCGCAATAGTTGAAAATAATTTTTCAAGAGTTAAATGATGATTTAATGTTTAGGAAATGTCGTTACGAATATGTCAACGTCCGTGTTTCAATATGGTCGAATAAATTTGGTTATTTCACCTGTTTTTGTGATTATTCTTTTTGATGACGTGAAATACCTTTCTTTGAATGTATTATATTGCCTTTTATTTGTTTTCTATCATTACTCTTATTGAATGAGAATTGTTCGCTGACGTTAGTTTAACCGAATGGAGGTTGTATCTGTTATTTGTCATGTGATAGTCATTGATCATGGTATAACAAAAGGCTTCTTCGCATTTTCTTATACTTTCAACATAAATTTAATTTGTATAAATGCACTCATCACGAAACGAACATTTTCATTTATTGGTTTATTATATAGTATGTAATGATCAACACGGTAAACTTACTATTCATCTTTTGCCTGGTTAGTCGAATCTTATCTCATCCGCACCTTGACTCTTTATCGAGAACTAGACGTCTGTCACAAAAACCGTTGTCTACCAGTGGTGGCCATGCATATAAGGCACCTGGTCCCAATGACAAACGTGGCCCTTGTCCTGGTTTGAATGCATTAGCAAATAATGGTTACATAAATCGAAATGGAATTTCCACACCCGAACAAGTTATCAGCGCTTCTTCCGCCATTGGCCTTGGACCAGATGTTGCCGCTGGGTTGGCTGCACTTGCTGTAATAGCTGGAGATGCACTGACGTTTTCAATTGGCAATGCTTCGGGAACGGTGGGGGCTGGTACAAGCAAACATAATGTTTTAGAAGGTGATGCATCATATAAAAGTTGTGACTGTAACAATTGTCCGACAATAAATGGATGTGACAATTTTGATTTTAATGATACAGTATGGACAACGACGTATAATGCTGCTCAATTAAATGGGGGTCTTTTTGGTATACCAACATTTCAAATAGCTGCTAAACAACGATATGATGAATGTGTAGCAAACAATTCAAAGTGTGTATTCGGACCCATACAATTTGTTTTTCATTATTTTACTCCTTGCCTGTTCGCTCTAACGTTCCCTAATGGTACCGATGGTAAAGCCACTGAAGATATTATACGTGTGTGGGTGGGTTATTTTTATGAAAATGGTCAACGGAAAGGTATGGCTGGAGGTGGACAGATCCCGAAAAACTGGTATCCCCATGACCCACCTAGAACATTCGTTGATGCTGCTCCATGCATACTTGCAATTTATTTAGCTCATCCTGTTTTACTTGGCGCCAAGGTGAACGGCGTATGGGTTCCCAGTGCGGAACAAATACCTGTTAATGCAACCGCGAATGATATTGTTTGTTTTACGTATCAAACTATATTCAAAGCTACACCAAATATAGTCAAAACTTTACTTGCCGTAGCCTCTTATCTAAATCCAGTATTTACCGTAAAACCATGGAATTGTCCGGTTTTTAAGACTGGGCACTAACAAAATTATTATATATTGGTCCGTGCTGTATCTTGCTTTTGTCCTTCTTCAGCATTATTCATATTATAATAAGAAAGATAGTGCGATTTAATATTATCTTCTATTATTTACACTCGTAAAAATAGTGATTTTCGTCGCCATCCATTATATCACACAAAACTGACTTTGTCTGACATATGACTTTTAAAAAAGAGAAATGTATGATATTTTATATTAATATTGCTTGTTTCTATGCTCTTTATTAATAATTTAGCGCTATATGATATTTTTTGTTTTCGAAATAAATTTCAACCATAAGTTGTAAAGGTAGAAAAGGGTACTTGCATGCAGGTCAGCCAACTTTATACGGACCTCGCAGCCGCGAAGAATTCAGTAGCGAGGGCGCGTAGAGCATAAAAGGTTAGCCCTAGAACATTAAGCTAGTTTTTCAAAAAAACATGTGGAACATGGTTTTTCAGAAGTCCAAAATTTTCGGGGCACTTTTAGGATTTTCGTCTCAAACCCAAATAATACCCTTGACTACTGTACGCGAAAATATAGAGGCACAAAGCCTGAGTAAAATAGCGAAAGAATTAGCCCGATACCTATCGGTGTATTTAAACAGTGATCGATTTAGTGGAAAAAATTGGAAAGTTTTAGCTCATCTATCCCAAAATACAAAACACAAAAGAAATGCGTAAAAAAGATCTCTGTAAATATAAATTCCAGTACTTGCTTAGTGATGTTTTATTTAGCTTCTTATGATTAAAATCGGCTAAAATAAGGAAACTGTGATAAAACAACCGATTTGGCTGCTGTAGAAGTTTTAGAATTGATAAGATAGTAACGGCAGCTATTTTTAGATTCGTCTTTATTTAACAAAAATTAAAATTAAAAATTTTTGTTTTTTTAAATAAAATAAACCTTTTTATAAAAATAAAGTCGACGTTTCGAAAATTGTAATTTTCATTATCAAGACAATAGAGACGATTAACACGATGTAAAGCTAAAACAAATATGACTGAATAACTAAACAGAGAGTAAAATAAATTTTTTTTGTAGTACGAGAGAGAGAGAGAAAGAGAGAAATAGACATCATTAGTTATTTCTTCATAAACTAAGATTTTTTAAGTTCTTATTTTTTATCAAATGTAATGAATGCAACATTTTCGAACGAATTAGGTGTGAATAAAATCGAGCTATAATTTACTCTTGTTTTACCAGCTTAATATTATCTTACTCGATGCGGATTTTGAATATTAGTTTCATTAGTCTCAACACCTAATGTATTACATATAAAAGCGTTTCGCTGTTCATTTCTGTCTCAAGTAAAACCGACAAATCGTAAACATGACGGTCTGTTATATTTCTGGTGATCTTCAACTCTTAACGACAATTGTTCTAAAACTACCTGTTGCTCGTCTAATTTTTGCTGAATTGCATCTAATTGTTGTCGAAATTTCATAACTATTATCGTTTTCAAAAAGCAATGCCCCTGACTAAATTTTGAATAACTCCCCCATAGAAGGAGATATCGATCTCTGGTTTTCGCAGATCGCTAGCCAACACTTTTTTGCATATAGCCATGCAAAAACACTCTCAAAAAATAAATTTAAAGTCGGTTTTACAAGAGGATCTTTGGAAAACCAGCTCCATTCTCGGAAAACTAAGATACAATGTTAGTAATCTTTTTGCATGCGTAGATAGTCCAGACGTTACTCTACTAAATTATGCAGGTCCCGGCTCTCCAGCTATCGTCGTTCGGACA
>CAJNOQ010009563.1:0-10171 GCA_905250885.1 Didymodactylos carnosus
GAATTACGGGCAGAATTTCGATTTTTTCACTCCTGATTCAGAAAAAAGTCTACTTTCTTAGGAACGACAAAAAGTAAAGTGCCAGTAACTGTTTTTGTAACCTGTGGTTCCCGCCATTCGACTCAGCTCATCGAGCTTCACAGTGTGAGGTAAGTTTTGTCACTGACGCCAACACGATATATAGCGTGGTAGGTTACATGTGAATTTAGACTTACTGTAATTTTTTTTTGCAGAACTTTGGTTGACAACTCATTTTGCAGAGAACTGAACGGGCTATCCGTGTACTGGCTATTCAATGAAGTACCTGAAAAACTTCCGAAATGAACTTCAAGATCGTTAGGCTTTCTAGAAAACCCGTTTTTTTTTAACTTTGAGATCAATTTTCTTAGAGATAAAACATCAGCCAAAAGCAAATGTTCAGGATTTTGAAGTACTCACTATATACATTAACATTGGGTATGGGGACACTCTGTAGAATCTGCAATGGGACAGCGGAAGGGAGCGAAAGGTGGTGAAAATTCAAAACTAGTGGTCAGTGTTTGCTCTACTATTCAATTTAGAAAGCAGCTGAAGACCCGTGGTTTCCACTAGAGGGGTAAGAGATTTGGAATTCTAAATCACACATTAGTGTTAAGTTTTCATTTTGTCTTCATAGAGATATCTGAATGGGACAAACACCAAATATGTGTTTTTGTACAATTCTTAAAATACCAGAGAACTGGGTCAAAATCTTTTTGCTACAAAAGATGTTCATATTGGTGAGTGCAGTGTTTATAAAACCAGCCTGAACTTTTCATCGGATTTTTCAGAGATCGGCTCTTTGTAAAACCCTAATAAAAACATCTTTGAAGTTGTGAATCACATCATTGGAAAGAGCACATATGAAAACATATAAAAATGGTATTTAGACGCTTTCATATCACTTTTATGGCACATGTCCACGTGCCTAGTCAAAAAAACCACTGTGTATTATACATGAACGTTGCTTGGATTCATGCTAAACATGAAAAGCTACTCATTTTTAAATGTTTTTCACAGATTCTATGTGCGGCCGGATGATCCTGTTTTGAGAAAAAGAAGAGTCAGATAATATCGCTAGAAAAATTATCTGAGAAAGATCGAAATCCAAGGACTTTTCTAGTGCTGCTAGTCGAAGTGCATATTATCAATATCTCAAAATATTACGTGTGGAGTTTTTTGAGAGAACAGTTAGAAAATACCCTGGTTCACACCCAGATCTAGTATAAAGAAAAAAATGTTAGAGACTTACGAGGAAAGGTCCCCAACTGTCAACTCGCTTTTGAGCTCTAAGCTAGTGGACAATAGGTAATTAAACATGCTGAATCCGACTATGACAAGCATTTGGGCCGCTAGGCCTCCGGAGACCCGGTTTTTGAAAAACCAGTTTTCTAGGTCAAAAAATTTTTTTTTCCAAAAAATTTTCTGATCTGTCCAGATTGAAGTACATCACACATTCATTGAAAATAACTTTGCAGCAAAGGGGAAGTTTACATGACACCAGATTTCTTGATTTCAAAGTTTTCTGATCTCATTTTTACCGAAATATACAAAGAGATTTGACTTTCTCCTTTTTCAGCAAAACTACACCGTACGCATTGTGGGTTGAGCTGCAATATGCAGTTACCCATCCTTCTTGTATACTTACTATTCAGTTTGCAGAAAAAGCAATCTAAACATGAGGTCAGTGCAAGAAGCATTCAATCTTTACTATAGTGCCAAGTAAAATTATAATTATAATTGAAGGCTATATTGCAGATAAAATAAAGTCTACAATTGCGTTAATAACTACCTTGTGTGATGTGTGTGTATGTAAATGATTCGCATCGAAAACTTAGAAAATAGCATTAATATGTTTATGTTTACAATCAGAAAAATGCTGTCGATAAAGTTTACATTTTCAATAATTATTTTTTATTCAACAGTATAGTGGTAAAAGAGCAGAGTGTATAAGAAAAAATTTATGCATATGAAAAAAGTATCTTCAAAACCTTGTACGAGATGGCGACCAATCCTGAACCTGCAATGTATTATCCGTTAATGGCCGTGAACGAACATGTTGATCATCCAATGGACGAGTATGAGACTGACGATGACTTTTTTGTTTTTCGTCTACTTCAGGTACATTAGCCAATAGTCCGCTACGGGATGAATCTTTTGATATTAGAAAAGACATCTTGGTTACAGAAATTAAACAGAGATTGTTTCATTTACCTTTACGTGACGTACTGTTCCAGTTTGACAACAGGTTTGGTGATGTGTTGCCCTCTGCTTTAGATGAACGTCGTGTACTCGATAAAGATTCTGGTTCACTACTATGTGGCGAAAGCGACTGCATCCGATTCAATTGTCGTAACTGATTTTGAAAATTAACTAGCGAGTCAACCGCTTCATCTTGACTCTTAGCATGGATCGTAGCCTAATAAATAAATCATTGGATAAAAGACGTTTAACGTTTCTATTACTTACTCTTCTGCGCGCATATGGCATATGATGACTGAGTAAATCTTTCACATTCATTTTCTCAGTCGGTGGATTATCAATATAAATGTCATCCGGACTAATTGAAATGGGTAAACTATTAAAAAATTAAAGACTGAATTATTGTGGGCAATGAAAGAGATCGGAAGAAATGTTCTATTTCAAAAGGAAGACATCTTCTATCAACTAGACAAGTTATACTTGTGATGTTTTGCTCTCTTTATTTCAAATGTTTTTCTTACTTCATTGATGATGGTGGAATAACAACAATTGATGGATTTCGCGCATTTTTATCGGATTGCACTAGTACGTCATTGGCAGCTTTTCGAATTGCATTCGGTTGATCATGCATTTTAATCGCACTTTGCAAATCAATATTTCGAAATGTTTGCCATAATCGAATGTCTAATTTTTCTTGAGGTTGTTCACGTAATAACCATTTTTTAAAATAATTGTGATCAATTTTATGAAATCTGAACAACGATAGAAAGTAAACTAAGGAATCTATTTGTTTACCCACTATCTGTCTATCGCTTACTTATCTCGTAAAGAATTCGTTCCTGTTACGCCGGAGACAGATTCAAGACATGTCATGACATGATCCATCAGCTATAAGGAAAAAGAGAAATTATTAAGGTTAATTAGATACAATTCATTTTTACTCGATTCGTTAATGTTGCACTCATAGTTGGTTCTTCATTTTGTTTTTGACGAACATTTAACAGTTTGACTAGTCGTCCAAGAGTAGTGCCCTGTAAAAATGACAGATCTTTTACATCTCTAATATCTATATGCTTTTCCCATTAGTTACCTGGATAAAAACGGTGAAAAAGACGACAACTAAAAGTAAGATAAATTGATCAACTGTCTGTATCCGTTATTCTGTATAATCGAACCTATAGCAGCTGTAATAAATTCACGTTTTCGATTCGTGGTATTTTCATCCAAAACGAGAGCTAGTGCAAATGCCAATGCACCACGTAGGCCACCGTAGCTCATTATCAACATGTCTATACGAGTTAACGCCAGCAGACGCCATAAATTTGCAACATTTGCAAAAAAGGCAACACCTAGAAAGCACAGTTCAACGTTAAGGTCAATAAAATACTCTACTAATTCTACAAAGTTATATCCAGAGTAAAGGACCAGGCATGAGCGAGTCCGAGTTCGGACTGGAAGATTTTTTGATGGACTCGGACTCGCACTTGCGTTTTTGTTGAGTTAAATGTAGCTAAAAAAAACGAAGGAAATGCTGATGTACCGGAACTCACAGGAGGAATGACTAGTAATTCAACAAAAAGAAAACAACTGTTTCCGCATTTATCTAATCTTTCTTCATCAAAAAAAATGGAAGCTGAAATAACGACAATTCTGTTTCACAAGAAGTTGAAAATTTTATGCGGAAGACGGGCATGCAAAGTAGTCTTATTTTCGAAAAATCGAATATCTATCCAGGTCTCAGTAAATTAGCTAGAAAACTTTTGTATTTCGGCTACATCAACGCCTATTGAGCGTATTTTTTCTCAAGATTTTTTATTAGACGCGAAAGAGCACGTTTTACGAAAAACAATCTATATCAACTGGTGTTGTTAAAATATAGTAGAAATTTACTTTAGTAACTTTTCTGTTTCAACAAGATTGATATATTAAATGGCACAAAAAAACAAAGAAATAAACTACAATCATCAAAATAAAATCTAAAAGATTATCGGACTCGAAATAGACTCGGACTCGGCTTGAATTATTAAGGACTCGGACTCGCCCATGCCTGTAAAGGACACATTCAAGCAATAACTTTTTCTACAAAAGTCTTGAATAAACACATGTGTAAAAGCATTTTATCAATTTGATCACAAATTTTTATTCTGAACATATTATATTTTTTTCAGCTTTTTCAGTTTGCTTAACTGACGTGTACATATAAATATATATATTATTGGTATGAGAAAAAAAGAATCGATTTGTAGCAATGAAAATATACTAATCATTGGTCCTAAAGGAAAAATTCAGCATTTTTTTAGAAACATCACATCTCAGAACAAAGCGCTATTAAGATATTAAAGATTAGTTGTATGAGTCATGACGCATGCAAAAGTCAACCGAAAAAAATATTTCAAAGGCTTTTGATATTTCTTTCACTAGTCCTTAATTCTCTCTTTTCTTTATACGTAACTACATGGGTAAAGGAACTTACAGTCCTCTGTCACGATGAAAAGAAAGATAACGTCTGTTACTGCATATGTATCAATCCATCTGTCCTACACGCTTTTTACCAGGGATATTTGGTTAGAATGCGCGATTGATTTGATCTTCATTCGAAGCTATCAGATCTGCAAAAAACAGAGTTTCTCGATTTTTATGTAAATATTTCAACAAAATTACGATTTTCTAAGTGGAACATTTAAACAGGATTAGCACCGTATAGCTTCAGCACAGCATGCTTCAGTAGAATGCACAATATCTCCACTATGTCCAACAGATTTAAGCGAAATCAGAAATAGCTAAGTTTTGATGATTGACAAATGATGTGGCCATTTTTCTAATAGCAGGCAGATACCAGTACTGTTTGCTCGAAAATCCTTTTTTCATGACTAATTATTATTGCTTCGCCATCTCTGATGCTTTTCATTGAAAACTAAACGTTTACAGGAAAAAAGTCACTTTTTTCGAAAAATCTCTTGGTAGTTCAATGGAAAAAAATTTCGATAGACAGCGTTTCGTCGATTCATAACTTATTATTATGTTATATATGGTTCGATGCAACTCCATGGACTGTTCATATCTTTAGGGTGAAAAATAACTTTTTCTTCTAAGGTGCACGTAATTCAAAGAAAGAGCACTATTTCTTTTTCTCGACGAATCATACATGGTTGGGTATAGCTCGTCAGACTAAGTCGGAATATATATGTTTTGACCTTTGGAACTGGATCTGGGAGGAGAAAATGTTGAAAAACTGAAAGATTTACTTTAGCTCAAAAACCGAAAATATTACAACAAAACTGATTTTTCGAACTTTCTTCAAGGTTTATAGCTTTCCTCAATATAGATTAGTCAACTCAGTTTTTATCCTGATTCCGAATATGACAGTTTTATTGCATAAAAGTTGAGTTCTGAGGGAGAAAACTAAGAATTACGAGCAGAGATCTGATCTTTTCGTCTCAGATTTAGAAAAAATGAATTTTCTCAGCATGAAATTAAGATAGAAAAAAATGATGCTCAGAGTTTTTCCTGATGGTGTAACGATTCAAACGACCTTGGAAATATGGCTTCATCGGTTAAATAAAAAAGCTAGATAGGTTTACAATCGGACCAGTGTCCAGTTTCTCGATCTTCACTAACTTTTCAGTCCATTTTGTATACGAACGATATCGAATTCGAGTTTTCTTATTCAGTTTTTCATGCTGAATAAGAAGAGAAAAACCGGAAAACTATAAACCTTGAAGGAAGTTCGAAAAATCAGTTTTGTTGTAATATTGTCGGTTTTTGAGCTGAAGTAAATCTTTCAGTTTTTCAACATTTTCTCCTCCCAGATCCAGCTCCAAAGGTCAAAACATATATATTCCGACTCAGTCCGACGAGCTCCACCCAACCATGTATGATTCGTCGAGAAAAAGAAATAGTGCTCTTCCGTTGAATTATGTGCATCCTTTAGACAAACTCATGTGAAAGAGTTGCGTTTTTCACCAATAAGATGCTCTGATCATAACTAATATTTCTCATTATTGCTTTTAATTTCATCATTCGTTTATTCTAGAAAAAAATCGAATTTCTCCATATCTGACGATTTTTGGTCGATTTTCTGCCTTGATTTTTCCCATGTTCCTTAGACGAATAATAAAGTAGTACTTTTAGGAAAACATAGTTAATATTTCACTATATATTTTGCAGTAAGAAAAATTTACTTCTTACATTCACACTTTCATTTTTTTATCCAATATCTGACTGAATGCTTGCAGCAGACGAGTAACTGACTTACCAATAGCTCTGAAGAGTAAACAGGCAATAACTGTTACAATGACAAATCCCGTATTCCACGATTGTTCTTCAGACACAGTTGTTAAACCCATAAACATGAATATGATCGTTTCCATTATTGTACTAGACATTTTCAAAACATATTCAATTGTTGCCATTGATTTTTTTGTTATATTATATTCGATATACTGTTTCATCATCTAAAGATGTCATTGTACGAAGGAATTACCGTGAAAAGTGACAAATAAATATTAGAAAAATCCATATGAAATACTTACCATACCACAGACGGTGATTCTAATATAGAAGAAAAAGTGATTTTTATTGTGAGTAGAACGATATGGAACAGGCAAATTGTCTACATACGCTAATATTCCCGATAGACCTAACATTTCGGCTGTTAAATAAGCAATATAGGCGTAAACAAAGACAACCAAAGGTTCAAGGACAGGTGTACGTATAGTAAATTTTGTCGTAAAACACGCAATAAATCCAAATACTAGACCGATCAATGTACCACCAATTGTAACAACAAAAAACGAGAGAAATCCCAAAAAAAAATCCATTGGTACTAATTGTTTTTGACCAATTTTTAAAAAGTTTTCAAACATACGATACAAAACCTCAAAAAAACACAGAAAACGAACTAATACTCATGATTTAAGATTTTAATAACTTACGATAGACACAGCATCATTTAGCAATGATTCACCAAAAACGACTATGTACAATGTATCATTAACACGAATTTCAACAAAAGTAGCCAGAACAGCTATGGGATCAACAGCCGTTATGAAAGATGCGAATAATAAACATTCTAATAAGTTAAATGGTGTTCCACCAAATAAAGACGTGTGAGCAAAACCCCATAATGTTAAACCGATACACATTGTGTTGAATAACTTATTTAAAACAGCTAACAGTAGAATTGTACCAATATTATCAAAGAATGCCCTTTTTGGCATGAAGTAACCCGTTTCAAGAACAATTGGCGGTAATAAAAAGAGAAAAAATGTATCCGAATTCAAAATATAGATTCGTTTTTCCTGTTCAAGATGAGTGACAAATAATAGAATACCGACAATTAACCCTAATATTATTAGCATACAGTTTTCGGGAAATTTTTCTGTTAAACCAGGTGATAAATGAAAAACTAGAGAGAAAGAGAGAATACACATAATTATGCACAATTTTATGTTATAATGCGGATGTTAACATACCAATTTTTGCTAAAATTCCTAGGAGAATCCATAAACAAATTCCAAAAACATTTGATACATGAGAAAATGTAAGAGTAATAGGAAAATGTGGTATGGCAACAGTTGAATTTGTATTTGAAGACGTTGTGACAGGTGGTGAACTACTAACGATTCCGATCATTAAGTAAGATGAAATAACATATAGTAAAATTATACTTGTTTTAATCATACTTTCGTTATCAATAAATAAAATTTATTCTAGAACATATATAATTTCAAAAATTATGATAACATTTAATTGTAGAAAGTTTTGTCAAATAATTTATTTTATTGTTCAGAATTTAGATAATTGAAACTACTAAAACATTGAAACACGAAAATAAATCAAATATTCTCACCACTTGAGAATTAGCCTATCGTTTAGAATTATACTGAATAACAGAATGATTGATTAATAAGAATGTGAACTGTTTGTTTGTTGTCAAATAATATCTTATTTTTGAAAAGGAAAAAATAATTTTTTTTTTCCATTTTTTCACAGTAAGAATTGACTATCAATGTCATTTATTACTTATAGATCACAACTAAGCGAGTGTATATTTCATCTTAAGTTGTTTCTCTTAGAATACAGAAAGCGTTGGTAGACAGAATCATATTTTTTGATTATTTGACTGTAACTTACCTGTATGCAACAGATTTTTTATGTGTATACACTTTTATAATGAAATAGTGGAACATTTATATCAGTGCTAAAGACGTAGACTGTAGAATAATGATAACGAAAACAGCTATACTGTGTACATGAATATTATTTTCTGGTTCCAATATAATTCGCATGTTTAGTAACGGATAACGGATCTATATTGCATTTTAGAAGACTTTTTACAATATAGTTTATAGGGTGACTTTGAACGAAAAAGACATTAATTGATAATGATTTCAGAACATTTAAAACTAACGTTATTCAGCTGCTTTTTGAATATCAATGGATTTCTGTTTTTCTAGAATTTTAACTTTTTACTCTGTGAAATAAAAACAGATGATTAGTGGCGACTAATAAAGTGGATCAAACGATGAATTTCACTAACAGATAAGATATGAATCAAAGATCCGTAGTTTCTCAATTATTCTTTATGCTCAGTTGCGAGTTTGTATCGAATGCATGTATTCATTATCTTATTTAAACAAGAAAATGGCAGTTTATCAGCATAGACTTATGGAAACTAACCTACTAAAAAGCTAATAGATATCTGTACACGTAGACAAAAGCATATGACATTGACACTTTATCTTCTATTTAAACGCTATTCTATCCTATTTTTCTTGTCAAGAACCACGATTTGACAGCATCATGTAGAAAGGTGTTGTATGGTACACTCTCAAAAAACAAGTGCCCTACCAGCTAAAAAGCCCGGAAGCCTCTCATTTTTGTCAGACTTTATATGCTTCAATGTGCAAAGAAGTGAAGCAAAAAAATGTGTGCCATTAAGAAAAGTGCCCTACTGTGGACTATTTTAAGTGTCCCATTCATCGCCCGAGGGGCACTTACTTTTTCACAGTGTAGGTTCTGTTTTGTATCTACTATATTTTTGGTAAAAGTCATAACTTGGTTAAGATTATGTGAAGCCCGGGAACCTCTCATTTTTGTCAGAATTTATATGCTTCAATCACGACAGATTGGAAGTTTTTACATGGACTCATAGAGTCTATGAGTTTGAGCGGGCTTTTCAGAAATCCTACCACTCAAAACCCTTTTCTTTACGGTTAAACAGCTTCAACTTCAAGCTACATTTTCAGAACAAGTTCGAAAGGAAAAACCTTTAACGAGCCAAGAAATTCGATTTTTTTATGTTGACCCATCTAATTCAAACGTACAGGCAAAGAAGGATGGATTTAAAACGACGGAGTAGCGAAAACTGATAGAACATACTTCATAGTATAAAGTCATTAGAAATGATTATTTTCAGAACAGATTTAATTAAGTAAAAACAGTTTTGTTTCTAGAGCTATGAAATTTTCTGTTATTATTGACACCACCATTACCATCCGCATAACTCAATGTAAAATGTTGAGACTTTGACTATAAGCTAGTGACATATTGACCTACATTTGATATAAATTTCAAGTCAGACATCAACTAAATTCATCTGTCTGATGATATTTGATTCTCGCAGACAATTGCTCTCAAGCAGACTATAATAGCAGTAGTAGATTGCACCGCACATGTGAGAACATTTGGCTGAGTATCATATTATTTGACCAACAAGCAGTCAGCTTTGAATCAGAAACAAATAAAAATTATATGGAACGATCAGCTTTTATAGATACAATGTTGCAATAAGCTAAGGTATTTGAAAGTAGTCATGAGTATCAAAAAGCTCAGATGCAAAAATCTTCGCCGCTCATTTGGAGATTAATTCTACAGTACTTGTCAAAAGTACCGACCCCCCCTGTAACTCAAGAACCATGATAGCTAGAGACTTCTAATTTTGTGTGGA